>CAEGAG010207823.1:0-16296 GCA_903067065.1 Brachyrhaphis terrabensis
ATACCAATTCTGATAAATAACAGACAAAAATTAAGAAAATCACACAGAGACAAAAAAGCCTGTAGATTGCAAAATTTAGTATCTATTCCACTTCAACCAATGCTGAACCCAAACAAAAATCTGAAAGCTCCATGCTGTATATTAAAATTGGCTTTATTAAACATCAGATCTTTGGCAGGAAAATCACTTTTAATTCAAGACTTTATTATTGATCATCATCTTGACTTTTTGTTCCTGACCGAAACTTGGCTGAATCAAAATAACAGCTCATCTATTCTTATTGAATCGTGTCCTCCAAATTTTAGTTTTATAAGCCAGACCAGAATAGACAAAAGGGGAGGTGGAGTTGCTGTCTTGTTTAATTCTGCATTCACTTGTAAGCAGATATCCTACATAAACTTTTTATCTTTTGAATATGTTGCCTTGCAACTAAACTCATCCTCTCGTATTCTGCTGCTGAATATATACAGACCTCTGAAACTTTGTGCAAACTTCTTTGATGATTTCACTGAATTATTGTCCCTAATTTTGGTTGATTTTGTTCTTATTGTTGGTGATTTTAACTTTCATATGGACAACCCATTGGATCGAGGCAGTAAAGAGCTACGTCAGATCCTGAATAACTATGGACTGCTCCAACATGTCTTGGAACCCACACATAATCATGGACACACTTTGGACCTTATTATTTCTAAAGGACTCATTATATCTAAAATTGTAGTGCTTGATGTAGCACTTTCAGATCACTTTTGTATTTTTTGGGACAGTTTTCTCCCCGCTCACAAAGACAACTATACACAAGTCCTTTCAAAGAGATGCATTACAGAAACTACAGCCGATCAATTTATTCAGGCTTTTCCTTCAACTGCTATGCACTCCTGTACTTCTCTGAGTGATCTAATAGCTAACTTTACTTTTAAAATTGAGAAGGTTATTGACAACATTGCTCCTGTTACTACAAAAGTAATCTCTGGGAAACAGAAACCACCTTGGAGAAATTTTGAGTCAGTTAGAAAAGGGAAAAAAGAGTGCCGGAAAGCAGAACGTCGGTGGCGTAAAACAAAACTGCAAACCCATTTAGATATCTTCAAAGACAAACTCAAAATTTTTAATTCTGAACTGAAAAATGCAAGAGAGAGTTTTTTCTCAAATGTCATTTCTACCTCTATCAACAACTCTCGTGCTCTGTTCTCGATTGTTGACAGATTGACAAATCCACCTTCTTCTGTTAACCGTGAATTTTTCTCCTCTGAGGCCTGTGACAAATTTGCCACCTATTTCATAAATAAAACGGTGAAAATAAGGGAGGCAGTAAACTCCTCTGCGTCTGCTGTTGAGAAACAATTAACTATGTTTTCCACCAAACAGGACTTACCTACGATGACCCATTTTAACCTGGTCACCCAAAAAGATTTGAGTTATACTTTACATCATATGAATTCATCCACCTGTTCCCTTGACATTATACCTACAAGTTTATTTTTAAAGGTCTCAGATATTTTTGCTCCTGATCTTCTACAAATAGTTAATAAGTCACTCTCCTCTGGAGTTTTCCCTCAGGCCCTAAAGACTGCAGTAGTTAAACCACTTCTCAAAAAACATAATCTGGACTCATCAATTCTTAGCAATTATCGACCAATATCAAACTTACCTTTTTTAGCTAAAATATTAGAAAAAATTGTTTTCCAACAGATTAATGGCTTTCTAGCCCTGAACAACTGTTTTGATGTCCATCAATCAGGCTTCCGTCAACATCACAGTACTGAAACTGCTCTTGTGAAAGTATTCAATGATCTCCGTCTAAACACTGACCACAATAAAATCTCAATATTAGTTCTACTTGACTTAAGTGCTGCATTCGACACAGTCGATCATGATATTTTATTATCTAGACTAGAAAAATGGGTAGGAATTTCTGGTGTAGTCCTCAGCTGGTTTAAATCCTACATGTCCGACAGAACCTTTCGTGTGTCCATAGGCAGCTTTAAATCCAAACTGAATGAAGTTACCTCTGGAGTTCCCCAAGGGTCCATCCTGGGGCCGCTTCTTTTCAATATCTACATGCTTCCATTATTTCAAATTATACAAAATAATAACATAGAATACCACAACTATGCCGACGACACACAACTGTACATTAGTCTTTCACCAGGAGATTACAGTCAGGTTCAAATACTCACTAAATGTATTGAGCAGATTAATGTCTGGATGGGTCATAACTTTCTCCAACTAAATAAAAACAAAACTGAAATATTAGTGTTTGGACCAAAAGAGCATAGATTAAAAATAATCACCCACCTTCAATCTGTTGGATTAAAATGCTCCGACAAAGCTAAAAATCTGGGGGTGATCATGGATCCTGATCTTAACTTCAATAACCACATCAACTCTATAATAAAAACATCATATTACCATCTCAAAAACATTGCTAAAATCAGACGACTCATGTCCCCACAAGACTCTGAGAAATTAGTTCATGCCTTTGTTTTCAGTAGACTCGATTATTGCAATGCCATTTATACTGGATTATCGAAAAAAGCAATCAGACAGCTCCAGCTTCTCCAGAACGCTGCTGCAAGAGTCCTTACTAAAACAAAAAGAGATCAGCATATCAGTCCAGTCCTAAGATCCCTGCACTGGCTGCCTGTTGCTCAAAGAATTGAATTTAAAATCTCCTTAATGGTTTATAAAGCACTTCATAATAGAAACCCAAACTACATTTTTGATCTTCTACAACCATATATACCACTCAGACCTTTAAGGTCATCAGAATCAAACCTATTAACTGTACCGAGAGTCAGAACCAAACATGGTGAAGCAGCTTTTAGTTTTTATGCACCGACACTCTGGAATAAGCTTCCAGCTCATTGTAAGAGCGCCCCAACCTTAAGTTTATTTAAAACAAGGCTAAAAACCTTTTTATTTGAAGTCGCCTATCATTAGGTTTCTGGTTCTGCTAATTCACTATATTTGCAATTTTGATGTTTATGTTACTTTGTCTATTTTAATGAGCTTGATCTTCATTATTATTATTATTGTTGTTTTTTTTTTTTGGCTCTCTTGTACAAGCACTTTGAATTGTCTTTGACTGAAAGGTGCTATATAAATAAAGTTGCCTTGCCTTGCCTTGCCTAGCTCTGCCTGGTAACAAGTAATTCATTTGATTTAGGTGTGTTGGAGAAGAGAGAGTAGCTCTCACTTACGCATTGAAAAAAAATCCTGTGGGTGAAAACTGCAAAATATAGAGTTTTGCAATTCATTGGATTTATTTGCACAAGTTGCACTTTAATTTTTATCAAGTGGAGGATGACAATTTTTGTTTCAGCAAAGTGCAGTTCATATAGTTGATAGTCTTTCCACAGGAAAGAAACAATCAGAATGACATAATATCACAAAATATTTTAACATGACAAAAAGGGAAAAAAATAAATATTGGTATTTTAGGAATGCAGATTTTTTTTTCTTGATGGAAGGAATATGGATACATTTTTACCCCCAACAGGGGCTCAGCCTGAAATGTTTGAAAACCCTAAATGAAATGAAATGAAAGACAACAACCTAAATCACATACAGATTTAGGTTTATGTGACTTAGGTCTTTGTCAGATATAACTGCTGACTTTTCAATGGAAAGCTATTTTCAAAGCTTTCCATTGGAAATAGTTAGCGTAAGTTAAGCTATACTGTAGAGTTTTAAACATGGAAATTAAAGTAGTAGAAGTTTGTCACATAATCAGTGCGTTGCCGGTTTGAGCCCTGCTCTGTTTCTGTCATTGTGTCCTTGGACAAGACTCTTCACCCGCCTTGCCTGCTGGTGGTTTATTTATTAGCTTAATGACCCAAGTTACATTATACTGTCTCTTTAAGGGGTTATAGACAAATTCAGCAGAAACAGAGATGAGAGTGAAATAAAATCAGAATATGAGGACCTTGTTATGCAAAAGGGTCATAGCTTTCTATTCTTTGTCTTTCTTTAGTTGGGTCTTGTAGCCAGATGGAGTTGAATATGCTAGTCATGTCTTGTATCCTCTTGCCAATAAGAATGAAGTTAAAAATAGAAGCGCAGAGGTATACGTTTTTCCAGAAATATTTCCACAACTCACTAATATAACAATGCATGTGTCAATCAATCTCTGTGAAGACTATATGTATGTCAGTGAACTGTCAGACCACTGTGTGAAAGGATCAACTCAGAATCAGGGTAAGCTGAATAAAAGACACTTTTAAGGAAGCCTATACACAGTGTATACACAAAAGGAAAATGATAACTCTCAGAAAATTATTATTTGAATAAAAAAAATTACAATCGCAGAAAAAGCATAGAACTTGATAAGGAGATGTAAAAAATTTACTTAGTAGTTGATGGCCAAAATCTTGAACAGGCCTCTACATACAAGGTTTTTCTTTCATTTGCAGACATGACTCAACCGAATCTAAATCATTATAAAAGATCTTGGTCATGCTATTCATGATGAACTAATATTGGGTTTTCTAAGTCGTTGACCAACTAAGATCCAACTCACCAACACCTATTCCAGCTCAGACTTATTACTAAGGCCTGTGAAAAAGTTAATCTATTAGCTTAATAATAAATCCATCCACGCATTTTCCAGAAAGCTCATCCCTAGTGAGGTCGCCAGGGATGCTGATGCCTGTATCAGCAGTCAACGGGCGAGAGGCGCAGGATACCCTGGACAGGTTGCCAGTCCATTGCAAAACTTAATTATCCAAATGACTTAATTATTCAGACTGGCTTTTAACTAGTTTTTAACTGTGTAATGTTAAATATAAATTGTTTTTATCTTGTCTTATGACGATTGTTTCTTCACTCTCAGTGGAGAATAACTGCCATCAAGCATGAGTGATGATTAACAATAGTTTTACAGTACTTTTTCAAATTTAACCAAAATTTTGAGTTTTTTTTTTTTTTTTTAATCACAAAAAAAGTCCATTTAGGGTCTTGTAATAGCGTTTCAGTTTTATCCAGGTTTAGACCTTGACTAGGCCACCCCAAAAAATGTTAGTGAGGGTTTGTAAACTTGGTATTGTGCAAGTTAGTGTCCTGCTGTATCACTCAACTGAACATGAAGTTTAAAGTTACCACCTCGTGGCTAAACAGTCACCCTTGACGTCCAGGTCACTCAAAACATCCCCAGAACATCAGGCCACCACCACCATGTCTGACTGTCTCTCTTGTTTGTATTAGTCTTTACTAGATGAAACTTTCAAAAGATTCTACATCCTCAGAGTCCTGCGTGGTGTAGAGGTAGAGAGGGCAACCCAAATACAGAGACTATTGTCTTCAACGCAGCCGTCCATCTTTGATTCCTGATCCTGAATCCTTTCCTAAGTTTCTTACCATCTTCTGCCCATTTACTGTCTGGTGACTGATAAAAAAGACCTCTAGAGCCGAAAACAAGTATTCTACATTGTCTAGCCAGTTCACTAAATGTTAGGGAAATTACAATAGTAGACAAGATAATTTTGCTTTCTACACATTTTCTGGTAAGAAGCAAGATATGCTAATTAGTTTCATAAAGCTTAGTCAGTTACAACTATAAAAAATATATGAAAATTTGTCTTTTTTTTTTTTCAAAGAAATTTTTATGCTCCATTTATTGCTCAATTGTTTCATAACTCAGTGAAGAAAGCAAGCAGCAGTAACAGGCCAAGATGGAAAGAACATTCAGCAATGTACAGTGAAGAGCAGATCAAATTCATTAGAATATATCTAGATCTACATTTGTTACTGATTCTTGCATCAGCTGGGAAAATCTTTGCAACTCTGGTATGTTACATTTTATTCCAATAGGCAGATTTTCTCAGAGAACATCAGTAACATTAACATAAAATATACACCTCTTTAAAAGATTCAGCTATTAGTTCAAACCATTTTCTTAATCAAATTGTCCACATGTATTGATTTTGATTAAACAAAGTCTGAAACACTGGGGCCAGGCAGCCCAGCTGGTTGACTGGTTACCCCCATTGCAGTATCTTTTGACTGAAGCTTCAGTCTATGTCTTAGAGGTGCTACTCTCTCTTCTAACGTTTTTGACAATATCTGATTAATGGAAAGGCCACTTAAGAAAACAACATTAAAGCAAAAAAAAAACAAAAAAAACATAATTACCAGGAAAAGTGCCATTTGGGCCAAAAGAAAAGTTGGTCAAAAAGTAGGATTAATGTCAGTCAGTCTAGAAACCAAATAGGTCTAATTACTTCACATCAGAGAGAAGCAAGAAGCTAACAGAGAGCAAAACTGGATTTTAGTCCATTTTGGTTTCAATTCATTGGCCATTAAATAAAATCGTTATTTAAAACTTTGTAGTGACAATGGTTCTTCAACATAACGAGCATAAGTAGATTGAAAAAAAAACATTAAAGCCAAAAAACAATAAGAGCCTTGAAAGATTGAAAATAGGGAGGGCTAAACTCCATCAGCAAAAAACAGATTAAAAAAATTTACACACACACAGTAAGTGGCATGTTGCACTCGATCTGCAAAGAAGTTGGAGGTATAATAATAATAATAATAATAATAATAATAATCATAATAAAGCATGTCATAAATGTAACTAAATATATAACACAACAGTAAGATTAAAAATCAGTCAAAGAAAAGCTCAGAAAACCTGTAAAGTAGCTGTATTCTCATGAATCAGTTAACTGATATTTATTAGTACTGTAAATACCATACAAATAAATCAAAAACAATGTATTTGTATACAGATTCATTCAGATGGCAGTTTGCCTTTATCTTTAACATCCTTCCAGCTGTCGTTTCTATTTTAAATTATTTGAAAATATATTAGCTAAGTGGCTTGTCATTTTCTGTAATTGCTTCATATCTTTTTTTTTTCAGTCCAAAAAACATTTTAATCAGAGTTCACAGTTCTGATGAATGTCTGAAATAACTTATTATATTTTCGCAGAGGAAGATACTACAGTATCACCAACCTTTACAACTTTGCTGCCTAGGTCCTTAAAAAACAATAATCTGTTTGCCTCTGTATTGTGAAGCATTATATCACTCACTAAACTTATTACAGCTATTTTTTTGAACACTGCCATTTGAATTAATTATACAATTACATAGAACCTGCAACCATAATAAAATTTAATGACAATTTTATTATCATTAAATTGTTTGACATACAGTAATATAATTTCTAACAATAACAGGAATATTGAGTGATGCTGGACTGCCCTTATTTTTAACACGACTACATCCTGAGAATTTCTCGCCAAGTTAAAACGGTCTGTTTAATCTGACTTGAACACAAGCCAGGAGGAGGATGGGTTGTTTCAGGGTGGCAAATATATTGTACCCTCAATAAATATGCAGATGTGTTTGTTGGAAAGACTGACTCACCCAACAAGACGGGAGAAAAATAAGAGATCTGAATGCCCTTTGATGGATTTTCTGTAATACTGTGGTATTGCAACATTACAGATTTTTTTCACTTTTCTTTTTTTTTTCTTGAGTATTTTTGTTCATTTTCCTAAAAACATTTAAATAAAACTGTACTTAAAATTTCTCAGGTTTAATAATAAAACATGGGAAGTTAGAAAAGTACTCTGATTCAAAGTTTTGCTGCACCAAACATTTTTACTTTTATTTAAAATTATTTTTGAAGTGACACTAATCTTACTTGAGTATAATTTCTTTCTTCTCTGCCGTCCTCTGTTTACTCCACTGAATGAAAAACAAAAAGATATTTTTTTAAAATCCACCACATAGAAACGCAGACCTACACAATGTGTTCTAAACTAGCATTCTTGAATGTAAACAAATGTAATTTTTGTAATGATATTTTATATCTGCAGAATATGCTTGTACCATGTAGAGGTCAAGTTAATATACAGTAAACAGTATATATTGTCTCCAGAAATCATTTGCTCTGTTCTATAGTACATTACATACTGTATGTGTTGTTTTCATATGTTTTATGATCTGAAAAACTTGAAGTTGAAAATGTATGATTATTTAGTGAGAATTGTTTTTTTTGCAATGTTTTTCACTCATTCTTTATTTTATTCACCATCACATATTTGCCCATCTCAGGACTTCACTAAACTTACTATTGCTACTCTTACTTGAGTACAAGTTTTGACTGCTCTACCAACATCTGGAAATGACACAATTTCTTCAGATTGGGGTAGAGTTCAAACATGTCTTCTCTTTATTCTAAGCTCCATAAAAATACATATATATTATGGCTCCTAATGAATGTGTTTAAGTGATGGCTTAAATTCTTTTCATTTCCATTTTCTGTAAACGGTAAAGAAATCCTTAAAATCACCAACAATGGGGCTGTACAATGAAAAAATATGAAATTGCAGTAAAGAATATAATGTCTAAAAAGAAGAAAATGTGCAAATTAATAACAACTTTGCATTCCAAAGATGTGAAATTGTCCTCACCAACTATTGCAATTGCTTTTTACGACAAAATGCCTAAATTGCTCAGCATAACAGAACTGTGGGACTTTCAAACAGTTAAAGCAAGCAATTTTCCACACAATAAATCTGAATCACATTACGCAAAACTCAAAGGTCCACAATAAGAGTAATCAAACATGCAGCTTTTCCATTTTTGAGTCTTTCATCTTGTTGACTAATGTGCAGATTACATTGTTGTACCAAACATCTAACAGCAAAAGAAAAGCTGTGAATAAATAAGAATTTAAAATCTCCTATAAGAAGCAACTATCTGAAGGAAAAAATCTAGCGTATGAATTAAAGAAGGTAGAGAGATATTTGGGGCAGTCTATTTATGACACCTTTGCTCTGTAGAGAGATAAATAGCACCCATTAGCAGTATTGGGAATCCATCTCTTTTTGCTTCCATAAAAGAAGAAAGTGTTTCATTGATGCAGGATATGGTGAATGATAAACAATACCTATTATCTCAAAAAAGCCAAATCTTTAGTAGTCTGTACAACACTCTGCCTGGGAAAATAGATTTCAGCAGTGAATGGGATCATACCGCTTCCTTCAGCTCTCAATATTTTCACTAAACCCAAAGACTTATTAACTACTTATTTCACTTATTAGTTTCAAATCATGGAGGTTACAGCATTTTCATAAAATGAATTCTCGGTATGCCATTTCAATGGGTTTACAGCTTCTTGTCCCCTGCTAACTCCACATTTTCCCTTTTATTTCATTACAACCTGAGAGAATGCTACATCTACAAACTTATGAACATTCCAAATTTGATCAATCTGAAAATATATTAACATTAGCCAAACACTTTAATCTATTTTATTGCGGGTTTGGCACTGCAGCTTGATCTAGAAACACATTTTTCAATGATTACACATTTATAACAGGTTTGCAGAAGCAGGACGGTTGTTACTATGAAGGAGCAGCCCAGAGATTGAGAGAAAAGCCATACGAGGATATTGCCATTCCATATATTGCACCACCCTACATGAGTCCTCACTCTTTCCTTCTTTCCTGCTGAAAAGGTAAAATGTTTCTCACTGTGATCTTTGCATGACGCTTCATTCTTCAGATCCAGACTTGAAACGCAGCAGGCGATATGTAATCCTACTCAGGCAGACTTTCCTAGAGTAATCCCTTTTTCACTCTGGGTATACAGAAGTCACTTTTGACTGCTGCATAAAAAATTTGAAGTCTCCAAATCTAGCCATCTGTCATCTGCCGCTATGTTTATCTGTCAGATTTCCAGGCGCTTGCTCTGTTTGCCCGTCGATCACAACTTCACACCATATGTGTTCTCAACATTTAGAAATTTCCAGGATAAAATGTCACTACTTAAGAGCAAGGCTAATGAACTGTTGAGCATCTTTGAGTTACGTAAGAACATTAAGGTAAGTCCCCTGGAAATGAGATTAGGATTTACGTGCGTGTGTGCATGTTTGAGTGGTGGTGTGTGCGCAGGGGTTTTGAACTAGAATGAAAAACTATTTTACTCACAGAAGGCTACTATGCAGTACCTTCAGGGAATTCTCAGCTTTCTCTTCAACTGCCCTCCTTTTATTTCCTGTCTTTATTTCGGGCATGCAGAGCTGGAGCCTCACTAAGACACAATGGGTCATTTCAGCCGACCACAATGACGTAACAAACAATAACAAAACACATTACCAGCATCTTGCATTTTGCCTAGCATGTCTTGTGGAAGACTAAGAAGGACACCTAAAGTAAACTCAAAAATAATCTATATGCACTGTAACACAGCAGATAAGGGCAGGATCAACATTTTGGGAATCAAAAATTTAGGATCCCTTTCATGGTGATGTAAATTGAGAGGATGACAGATTATAGCATAATTGTGATTTAAAAAAGATACTTCTGTATCACAGATATGAACATGATGTAATGCAATCATATTTGTGCTACAAGCCCATGCATGGTACAGGATACAATATAGCAACAACAGCAATATTAAAGACCCAAGTACAGAGAGTACTTGGGTCTTGAACTTGGCATAACTTTATGACCACTTGGCTAATAGTTCTTTGGCATGGACTCCACTAGAATCCAGAAGGTGTGCTGTGGTTTTTAGCAACAAGTTGTTAGCAAAATGTAGGGCTGGGCAATATGGCTGACAATCTTCCCATGATACAAACGTTTCATGTTAATCAATATCCATAATTATTTATTAGTTTTTTGCTTTAAATATCTGAAATGCGGCCAAACTGGTGGCGTGATATTTGCTGTTCATCCACAATTTCTTCTCAAGCTGTTGTACTCATTTTGTCCTTTCACTCTGTCATTTTTAAGCAGCTATGAGGCACAGTAGCAAAACCTGAAACTGCTGCACACGTTATTAATCAAACTGTTGCTAGGTAACCAACAGCTTGGTTAGCTGGCTGTCAGAGGATTAGTGGCTGAAGACTACATCCCTCAAAATGTTGTTTGGCTCTGGCTCACATTTCAGTGTAATTATTGAAAATTTTATCTAACGTATTATCTATTGTTATTGATCAGGTGTTTATCAAACAAAACATATTGTTATTGATTTATTGGATCATGCAATCAGCTGTATTTCCTTTGGCAAAAAGCTTCTTACCAATTGTCACAATAAACCAAACATGGCAGCACTGTGTCACAACTAGAATCAAACTGAAATGTATGTTATCTACATTGAATTTGGATTGAACTGACTATGCGATTCTGTAAATAAACTACCTCTTTTTGTCTTGGAAAATGCTTTAAGGTTAGTTGGCGTTACATAAATTGACTGAATTGAAAAAGACTGAATATGTGGAATGTTGCACTTGTGCTCCTCAACCATTACTGAAACTATTTTTGATTTGCAGAAAGAAGATTATCCTCTTAAAAGAGGCCATGGACTTCAGGCTACAATGTTTTCATGGAAATGCTAAACGCCACAATAACATCCAAATACATAGCAGGACCAAACATTTCCCAGCAAAGCATAACATAAATTATGATACAACTTGTCTTCTTCCTAAAGTAGATCCTGTATATTTTGGGAACTTCTCATTTGGAGGAGAGCATAGGGCAGACCTTGATCTTGCTGGAGGGACATACAGCACATCCTTTCTGTCCTGGGAGTACCTTTGGATCCCTAAGAATGTGCTAAAAGGTGTCTTTAGTGAAAGAGATGTTTGGGTTTTGCATCTGGACTTTTTAATCTCATAAGTGACAGTTGATGTTTGGATGGATGGGTGATGGAGCCATCATGTGTTACCTTGAAAAGTGACATTTCATACCATGCACCCAGCCATCTATGCAATGTAAGAGAAAACATGATACATCAGAACAGCTTAACCATCATTACAGCATGGCCCAGTTGCGATGCTAACCTGCCCACTGTTGGCACTTTGAGTGTTTGACAGAGCTCAGCGTGGCCACAGCGACTTGTCTGTAGCTTTACAATGCCATACAAGCTGCAACGTGCTGTTATCTGACACCTTACTATGTGACAATCATTCTGATGTCAGAACCATCAACTTCTTCAGCAATTTCTACAACAACAGAAGCTGTTGGTGTGCACTAAGTGGTCCGGCCACAGCTCCTCACATGGAACATGACCCTATCTCTGGTTCACCACCGTTCCATCGTTGGACCACTTTTAACCAAACTGATTCCTGCAGACTGAAAACAGCTCAGAAGAGCTTGGAGATTTTCTAAGCCAATCATTTAGCCATCAAAATGTGGCAGTTGTGAAACTCATTTGAACTTTACCCTATTCATTATCCTACCTCTAACACGTCAGCTTAGAATAAAAATAATATTAATGTGCTTATAAGTCATAATATATCCCATTCCAAAAGAGGTGCTAAGATGAAAAAATAACCATTGGTCTTTATTTCATATGTCAGTGGTCATAGTCATATGCTTGATGGTAAACTGAAAAAAAAAAAAAATCATTTTCTGCCAATTCAGTATTTTTAGAAGATTTTTTTAAAAGAAAGACTAAATGACTTTCTAACTAGAGAAAAAAAAAACAAAATTCTATTTACTCAATGTTGTTTTATTGTTCTTCCAAGAATAATCATCACTCAATGCATATAAATTAGGGTAGATGAAAACTAATTAATGATCTGGACATTTATCCTGATTGACTGCACCTTCTGCAGCACCTTCTGCACCAACCACAAGCTGACAGAGACTTTTGGTCACGGTGAATGTGTTAAGAGATGGGGAGTGCATACCAAATTCTAGACTAGATAAAATAACGGCAGGGAGCGACCAATCTCACAGTCTAATGGTTGTGCTTTTTTTCTTTAGTAGATGCAAAAACACCTAGGCACAATCTACCTCTTCAGGTAAATTGCTGCTTGATAAAGAAGACTAATATTGAACCTATTTTCTCTGTCCTGACATGGAGCAAAAGCAGAAACAAGAAGACAGGTCTGAGGTAAAGTTTTACAGCCCGTGTTCACGACTATCGTGATTTTATTTTTAAGCCTCTATATTAGCCTCCTTTACCCCCAATGCCTTTTCTCTCCCGTCTCACTTTCACCCTAAGAGGTGAGTTGTCAAAGTCAACTGAAGACCAGTTTATATAGAGGCACCTTTATAAGTGAGCCCGTTAGACAGGCAGGGGGTGTGGAACCCCAAGAAGCCAGCTGGCAAGCAAAGCTACAAAGTCTGAATACTGAAAACAAAATGAGAGAGAGCGAACCACACTGAAAACAGAAAAAATAGCACAAAAAGATAAAATGGAAAGACAAAGAAAAAGATAATAATCTCCAACCCACCAAGCAGAGAACACAGGTTTAAAGCAGAGAAGGGGGGAGAGGCACCTTCCCTCTCTTTTACACTCTCCAGCAGTGGCAACAGAGAAAGCTCTTACCGTCTGTTGTAGGTCTGGGATTCCAATGCGGATGACCACAGTGTTGCCTGTTGGCTCCTCCATGGGTGCTCCTGCACTGTTGCTGTGCTCTCCACCGGGACCGAAAGCCGGAACAGCGTGAGGAACGGGAACGCTGCTCTCCTCTTCCCGGGAGCTGCTGCTGTCAGTGCTGGCCCCCTGGCTGCCGTTCGGTGCGTGTGTGTAGGCGTGCGTGTGCGTGCGTGTGTGTGTGTGCTGCTGCTGCTGCTGGTCCTGCCGTGGAGAGCTGGGTGGCTCATGTTTGCCGGCTGCCGGACGCAGAGGCATGCTCCGTGTTGGGGGCTCAGTCTATGTCTCTCTCTCTCTCCGCACACACACGCATGCACGCACCTTTACTCACACGGGCACACGCATACACCAGTGGGTCTTGTTCACACTACACGCACACACCGTTTGCAGCATGCATCACTCGCCTGGGAAAGAAAAAGAGGGAGGGAGAGAAAGGCTGGTAAGGAGGAAAGCAGAATGGGAATGGGCAAAAGAGGAGGGGGTAAATGGAGATTACAGAGAGAAAGAGGGAAGAAAACACAAAAAATAAGATAAGTACAAAGGAATCCTGACAATACCTTTGAAATAATACTTAATCTAAAACATTTTCTGTAGAAAGATGACAAGTAGCTTATCTGTAAATGTGAGAAACAAACAATAACTCTAAAATTATTAGCAAGAAAAAAAACTAAATGTTTGCTTCCTTCAGAAAATTGAGTTCAAACATGACATGCTTCATTTGTGTCAGCCCTCATTTGCAAGAGTGCTTAAGTAATGTTGCTGTTACAACACTGCTTTTTAAAAACAAATTCTGCACAAGTTAATGCTGCCCTATACATAAATGAATGCTGTTGCTGTCACATGCTACTGCTGTTGCTGTAGCAAACTAACGTTGTGGTGATATTAGGGCAGCACAAGTGTGTTTGTGTTGGTGGAGGGAGGTGGGGTGTGTTTGTTCAATCGATGCAGTGCAGGATTTGGCCTTCATGCTTCACATTATCTGTGGGTGGTGTCACTGATCAAAAGCTTCCCAGGATAAGAGAAACAGAACAAATTGCTATAAATGCAGATGAAATTTCCAAAGGTTTTCTTTTTCTTTCTTTATTCTCGTGTGTAGCAGGAGGGGTGGTTTTTATGTAGTTTCATCATGCAGACCTTGTCAAGCCATGAAACAATGTTGCAGACAGCAAAAACCTTTTCTGCTAAATAATTATTTTCATTAGTAGGAGACATCTAGACAGAATTACTGAACAAGAATCTCTATCTTGGCTAAATTTAAAACCTACCAAAGTGCACAGGTACCAATTCTGTTTTCACTTGCCATGTTGTACATTTGTAACCTGTCAATATGTGTAACATTTAACACAATTAGCTTTCAGAAGACGAGGCGATTAGCTTTACTGAATTCATAAAATAATGTCAAACCATAGCATAGTAACAGATTAAATGAATAGGATGAGGGCTTGACAAGTCTGGTCTTTTGAAATCCGACAAAATCTAAAAACACTAAAATGCGCCACCTTACTTCTCTGAAGTAAGCTGCTGAGGAACAATAACGCTACTTCAGCCTGTCCTCAAAATGTTCTTATCTAGAACTCATGATGAAAGTTGAGGATGGAATACAGATTGACCGATAAATTTACAGCTTTTTTTCTTTCATTTTTTACATTTTCTCTTCACAAAAAACACCTGCATTACAACGTATGAGGCTCCAATCTGCCTATACTGCACAATACCACCACAGGAAGACATCATGGTACTTGAGCTCCTCCAAAGTGTGATCGACATCATCTACAAAATGTAGATGAGAACTCAAGGTTTCTAGATCTTCATAATTACCATTGCGGTCCAATTTATTAACACCAGACACAGGGCAAGGGGCTAGAAGCAGACCTGCCTGTGTCCAACACTCACTGAACTTAACCTTGACTTTCTGTCAACAAAGTGATGTCTTCCTTTACAAGGAGACAAATACCAAAATCTCCAAAATGACCTCAGCAGATTAAAACAAATGATACTGTTGTCATTAAGTTTTATTTCACGTTACACTGACACGCAAGCTGTACACGTTTGTTTCCAAAAGTCATTGAATAAAATCTATTAATAAAGTAAAAGAAGTTAGATTAAATGTCACCGTAAAGACGAAGCTCTAACCAAGCAAAAGATGTGGGTATTTGAACATTACCCATAACTCTAAAGCCCAAACTCAACAACACCAAACCCAGAACCAGAATCAAAAGAAGCAGCTCCACCAATCCTCAGCTGGACCAGCAGAACAAGCTCTGTGTTCAGAACCAGAAGGACCCTCCATATTAGTCCCTGATATGGAAGGTATGAATATTAAATGCTAGAAATAAAACAGGCTCAGTCCTACTAATTATGCCAATTAATTCCCAACCCTGTAAAGCTTCATGATGCCTTCTTAGATTTTCTGTCACTTCATTAAGTACTATTAGTTCCACATTTAACAAGGAATCTCTAATCTAAAATAATTTAAAATGATTATTTTTGTTAATGTACAATACAAAAACTATGTTTCTTACATATGTTCCTTTCAGCAGCACCACATCTAAAATACTAAAGTTTCAAATCACAATATACACCCATTGAAAAATTTGGGGTGCATTTAAACCAAGTCCTTTGAGCTTTATAGGCTCGCACGCGAGCCCTCGGTCACTGCTGGGCACTTTAGAGCACCTACCTAATCCCATTAACTCTAAAGTAAGAGCATGACAGGTACCTGTAATAGATAAGAGGATTAGCCTGGTAACTATTTCTATGTGACTTTGACCAGCCACACATTTAAGACCCAGAAGTTAACATCAAGAAACTCACATTTCACATTTTGAACTGAGAATAATTTTAGGCATATCTCCTTCTAGATGTAGTTTGTTACCTATAAAATATGCAATGGGCAGTTTTGATTTTGTTTTAGTATTTTGTTTTATTGTTGTCAGGACAATCAAAGAT
>CAEGAG010207869.1:0-25070 GCA_903067065.1 Brachyrhaphis terrabensis
CGTTTGATGACTACAGAATGGAAATAAAAAGATTTTTTTCGGTTGTAGCGCGACCTCTGCTCCAAACTGTGAATATTATCGCCCCCCTTCCCTTCTTCGGTTTTGTTTTGTGGAGGATCAATAAATAACTTATTGGTGTTTTACCATCAGCACCGGGTATGAAGTGGCTTTAGCCTTTGAGTTGCACCACAGGCAGAACGAGAGAAACATCCAGGAGAACAACTTGCTTTTATGAGTATTAGCATAATGGAGGCTGGTATATATATCATCACATGGACTTAAATAAAGTTTTATACATTTTATTTTCATATATTTATTATTGTTTTTCTTCTTTGGATATTAGTGTGGCTGAATGGTGTTACATGTCCATCATCAGGGGGGCACCTAGGGGCCAGTGCCCCCCCTGTCTCCGCCCCTGTCTACCTTGAATTTCCCCCTGGGGATCAATAAAGTATCTATCTATCTATCTATCTATCTATCTGTAAAAACAAACTGTCCTCTGGCTGCGTTTTCAGATGAAACCGTCAGTGAGCGACAGGAAGCAGCGCTTACATGTTGATCTGATGAGGTCCTGGTTTGTTCTGCTTCTCCGGAAAGCTGCTCAGAACGATGGTCCTGATGGCCCTGCAGCACAACAGCATCATTTCATCTGGAACCACGACAGAGGGCCGACAGGCCGGAGCCGCTCCTCACCAGCGGTTGTAGATGATGACGGCCATGGCGGTGGTGGGCGGCAGGGTGGACAGGTCCAGCTCCACGTGCTTCACGCCGGCCGGAACCTTGCTGACGCACAGCAGCTCGTTCAGCAGCATGTTGACCACCGGGATGGTCAGCCTGGCCCGGAGGAACAGAAGCCAGGCCGTCAGCCAGAACCAGACCAGAACCGGCCCCAGAACCAGAACCAGAACCAGAACGTACCCTCTCTCCAGGCTGTCCAGGTCCCACTTCATGTGAGCAGCGACCTTCAGCGCCAGCAGCTTCAGGGTTCGGTTCCTGCGGTTGTCTGCCGGCGGCTGCACCTGGTTCTGTTCGTTCACCGACGGCTTGGAGGCCTGCTCCAGGAACTGGACGATGAGCTGGACCGGCGCCGGGTCTGCTGGACGGGACACGGCACCGTGCGTGAGCCTCGGACCCGGCAGAACCAGAACCGGGCCGCTGCGGCGCGGAGCACTGACCTGGGCTGGCTTTCTGCAGGTGCGTCTCCAGCAGGCCGCCGTCCAGCAGGAACTCGAACCAGGACACCTGCGGCGGCGTTCCGGGCCGGCTGCCGGTCACCGCGGCCACCCGGTCCGCCGCCTCCGCGCTCATCCCGCCCTGCTGGGACGACCAACACATGGGAATGGACCTGGGAGGAGTCCGGACCGAACCAGAACCAGCAGACTGGAGGGGAAACTCATCGCTACAAACAACCGGCCCAAAATAAAACCGTTCCCTTCTAGTTTTAGCCACACATGTATATTCATGCATAACTTTATGCTGATTTTAATAACTGCACACTCATTCGATGCATTTTGTTTCACCTCTGAGTGAATCTGCGAGCTCACCTGAACCTCCACTGTGGGACAGGAAAGGAAACTAATATTTTATTGTAAAAACTGTGAAATGTCCCTTTACTTGTGGCTATATTCAGCCTCATAGTTATGAGCAAACTGGTTTTTAAGTTTCCCCTCATTATTCATGTAGCTGTAGCAGAAATGGTTCAGATATGCAGAAGCTTTTACATTTCTGTTTAGAAATGAATGTTTTAATGAGAACAAAGCTGGAGATGCTTCATTATCCTCAGCTCTACGGGAAACTTTGACAATAAACCTTCTGCCTGGTTTCTGTCTGACTGTAAACCCGGATATCAGCCGAATGAGAGCAGCAATAACGGCATACAGCAAGTAGACAGAGAGAAGAGCAACAGCAGCTTAGCTTAGCTTAGCTTAGCCAACATGGCGCCGAAGCTGCTTCACTTTCTCTGCTAAAGTTCAACAGAAACTTTCCGCCTTACCTCCGACCGAACAGCCAGAGCCGAAACGATCCGGAAGGTGTGTAAAAGTTTTAAAATAACGAGCTGGAGCAGCTACACGGACTGATTCTCACACTTCATTCTGCGGCTCGACATTTCTGCTTCCGGTTCCGGTCTGTCGCCAAGGAAATGCAGGCTGCGCGCGCCGCTCGGGAAACCATTTAAAACCAGTTCCAGCGATGGTTTCATAACGAACTGGAATTAAGAGAGATAATAGAGAAAAATAAATCTAATTTCACAATTGAGCTGAAATGATTAACAGAGATAATATTTCTTCCATATTAGCTTCCCTCCATGACTTCTTTGGATTTAGGAAGAAGGCAGATAAATTATGTCTGAGCAGGAATCTGATAATAAAACTCTTATCATGACTGCAGAAGAACCAGAAACACAAACATCGTGATCAGATCAGTGATTTAATTCTAAGAGATTCTCAGCTGAAATCTCACTCTAAGGCAGAAGGACCGCTGCTGTTTGATACAAGCAGCTTAAAATAATATTTATATAAAAATCCCTGAAAGCAGACTGTTCATGCAGCAGCAGCAGCACCGCAGGTGGAACCATGTAGCGTAAAGGCGAAGCAGCAAATCCAGAAAACGGCAAAAAAAAATGGTTTTCTGTCCAACTGCATGAAAATAAAATATTCCAGAAGAAAATCTGCAGCTAAACTGATTAAAGGGACAAAATGTTCATTCTTTGAATTTGTGAAGAATAGACAGAAAGGGGCAGAAATAAAAACCAGGATTTTGTTACATCATTTACAATATCGTTTCATTTTTCTCAGTAGATCCTGATCAAATCTGCAGACTAGGCTAAAACCACGCCACAGCAACAGGAGTTAAAAACAACAGGGTTGCCATGGCAACGCCCTCCTTTCCTGGGGGTAAACAGAACCGCCCGGTCCACTTAGGGTTTTGGGACTGAATGAGTTCTAATTTAAATCCTGATGAGACGAGAAACCAGAACCAGAACCAGAACCTCCTTCAGATCTCTCCAGGTGTTCAGCACCTGACGCTGTTACCGCGGTAACGGTGGCTGAAACGTTCAGGAAGTCTGCGAACGACAGAGGAAAACAAAATGACGGCCAAATATACATGACATCCACTGGATCACGTGACCAAATGATCACTGGAGATAGATTTCTCCATGAGGAAAAAGAAGGATCCAAACAGGAGCCACACTGTGGGCGGTTCCGCCTGCCTGTCTGTCTGTCCGCCCGCCCAACCGCCTGTCAAATGTTCCAGGTCAGCAGATCTTTAGGTTTTCTGAAGATTGTCTCGTTGGAGTTCAGTCCAGTTCCTCGCCATCTTCAGGTCTGATTTATTTATTTTTTATTCTGACCTATAACTTTTGCACAGAACCATGTCTGTGCTGGACGTTCCCACTGCAGAACCTGACCGACCCAGAGCTTCAGACAATCAGAACCGACTGTGACTTGAGCGAGGACCGAAGTACTGCAGCAGGACTGCAGCCGGGACTGCAGAGTCCAGAACCGGTCCAGAGCCGTCCAGCGGTCAGTACTGGAAGGAGATGACGGGGTTCACCCTGTAGACGTGGTACGAGCGGTTCCAGAACACCCGGGTGAAGTAGTTGGTGTAGGGGGAGTAGTTCATCTTGACCTCCTGGCAGAAGCGGCCATGCTTGAAGGAGTCCAACTGGGACCGGGCCGCCTGAAAAGGGTCAGAAAACGTAGCTGGTGAGCACCAGAAGGCATCGCAGCGGGCCTGCTGTGGACCGGGCCTGCTGTGGGCCGGGCCTGCTGTGGGCCGGGCCTGCGGCGGGCCGGGCCTGCGGCGGGCCGGGCCTGCGGCAGGACTCACCTGTCGGTTGGCAGCGTCCAGCAGGTCTTTGACCCGGCAGCCCGTCCTCAGCTGGACGTCGCTGCAGATGGACTCCTCCACGATGACATAGGCGGTTCTGAGGGCCGCCAGCCGCTTGTAAACGTCCTCGGCAGACATCGTGGCGTACACCTGGAAGGTCTGAGGGACACACCCATCGAAGCGTTTATCACCAGCTACTGTCTGCAGAAAGCTTCGCACTTAAACCACAGCTAACTTTTAGAAACAATATATTTGTTCAAACACATTACAGTTTATGTGACAGATAATCTGTGAAAAAAAAAAAATCAAGTTCTTCCATCTTCTCCCAGCCTTGAACTAGAAACAACCTATCAGAGCCAGGAGCCGGGCCTTAGTGCTGTCAATCACAATCTTGTGTGGCGCTGCTCATCCCCCTCTTTGCTACACTGCGGCTAGCATAGCCTGTCACGAATGCTAAGGCTAGTTAGCATGGCCACCGATGACGCCAGATAAATGGTCTGGAGTGCATGAGGATGACTGACAGCACTAAGCCCCGCCTCCTGGCTCTGATTGGTTGTTTTTGGAGCATTTTGTCAAAAGTAGCTCAGGAGATCAATCTTTTCAGATTACCTCATAAACTGTTACATCATGGAAACCGTTAAATTAACACCTAAATAACATATTTTTTATAAAAGTTACAAACAGCAGCTGTAAACATGCTAAACCTCCCTGACCTGGGAAATATAAAAAAAACATTTCAAAACAGGAAAGATCTCATTCTACCAGGGCAGAAACATGTTGATCTGTATAAAACAGGAAGTAGGAGCCACAGACAGGAAGTCGTCAGCAGCAGCTTCTTTCTCCAGTTTAATCCAGATTTTTTGGCTCTAGATTATAAAATAATCTGAACTCACGTCTTCGGTTCTCCTCAGCAGGTCCAAGTCGGAGTAAACGGGTAAACTGGTGACGACGGAACCAGAACACAGTTTGATGGTTCCCAGTAGAACAGGGCTGCCAGCGAACACGGCCGGAGCCTGAGACCTGCAGAGAGACTGGGTTACTGGAACCAGAACCTTGACCGGAACCAGGACCGCCGTACAAAGAGTGCAAAGGAAGCACCTGATCCAGGCGATCAGCTCCATCAGGTCCGGGTCGTAGAACTCCTGCAGATCGGTCAGCTCCGCCAAAACACGCGGGTAGAACTGCAACGGGAAACATCCAGCGGTGGATACTAGCATTAGCATTAGCATGCTAACCCCTCCCATATTGTCCATCACCACTGTAATTTCAGAATGGTGGCCATTTTTCAAGATGGCCACCGTTTTCAAGCCTTTTAAGCCTGTCATTGCCATAAATGTTGCCCATTTTCATAACTTGGCTGCACTTCATGTCACATCATTTGTTTTCCTCTTCATACAACTCACTTTTTATCTGTTAGCAGTTTAGCATTAGCACAGCAAAGATTCTTGTTTTACAGCTGATTTTGGTGCGTCCATATATTCTCCAGTACATGGCGGCCATCTTGTTTGACACCAAACACATCCATCTATTTGGAAATTTTTGTCCCGATAGCAAGGGCGGCCATCTTGAAAAATCAATCACATTATGTAGAAATATTATTTCGATGGGTCCAAAGGTTTGGACCCATCGCAAAAGTATTCATCTGTGATAAATGTTGGCCGTTGACGACCATCTTGGAAAATGGCCTCAGTGAGGGCATCTGTGTGGAACCGTTGGACCCAGGCGGATCTTTTATGAACAGAACCTTCTCCCTGCAGGAACGTTTAATGATTCTCACCTCTCTCCACAAGCTGAAGCCGATGATGGTTGGAACCGCCGTGCTCAGGATCAGAGACTGGACAGAAAACAACAGCAGAGGCTCAGAACCGGAACCGGACCGTTTATGGATCCTCAGCATGAATCCAACAGCTGAAACAGGAAGTCAGACTCACAGCTGTCCTCAGACGTTATGCTGACGTTTTCAGAAACAACACAAGTTTCTATGAACTGTCTCACCATTTTAATAACATGTTGCCATGACAAAAATGAATAACTACGTGTTTTAGAAACTTGCCTTAGTTTCTTAAAGACTTCAGCTCCTTTACTTTCTAAACCTTTTGTTGCATTAAACAAATATATAAATTTGACAGAGACATCAGGACAGGAGAGCCTGAATGCATCATAATGTCATAATTACTATTTACTGGAGTTAGAGGAGATATTTATTCATTCTGATTGGTCGATACTGACCAACATGACCGGATGGACGGACTTCAGCCTGAGCCACTTAAACAAGGTCATCCAGAGGTCAGGAGAACACACACCGAACGCCGTGAACATGCAGACGTACGGCGTCCACAAATACTTCACCCTGCAGGACATAAAAAGGACAGAGACATCAGGACAGACGGAGACGTCAGGACAGACGGAGACGTTAGGACAGACGGAGACGTCAGGACAGACGGAGACATCAGGACAGACGGAGACATCAGGACAGAGACATCAGGACAGAGACGTCAGGACAGACGGAGACGTCAGGACAGAGACATCAGGACAGAGACGTCAGGACAGACGGAGACGTCAGGACAGAGACATCAGGACAGAGACGTCAGGACAGACGGAGACGTCAGGACAGACGGAGACGTCAGGACAGAGACATCAGGACAGAGACGTCAGGACAGACGGAGACGTCAGGACAGACGGAGACGTCAGGACAGAGACGTCAGGACAGACGGAGACGTCAGGACAGACGGAGACGTCAGGACAGACTGACCCGTCAAACAGCAACGTCAGGACGCCGAGCAGCAGGGTGTAGAGGAGGTGATAGGCGACGGCAGGTTGCTCTCCGATTTGCCCGTCCTCCAGTGTGAGGCTGCTGCTGATTGGCTGGCCGCTGGGCGGGCAGACAGGTTAAAGCTATCAGGGCGACTTCACAGGAAACACAACCAAAATGTCTTCCTGTGCATTTTGTCACCAACAGAACAACATCGCAGCAAGAAGCTGATTTATTCTGCTGGAAAACTGGATTTAAAATCTTCAAGAACAAGATTCTTCACAAAGGTCTCTGATAACATCACAGGAGGCACACAGCTCTTAAATTAATTTTTATTAACTAAACTGCCTGTTGGAGGAGTTTCCTCTTAGGGACCTTAGGTTATAAACTGGATCAAAACCAACTGGAATGATGATCTTCCTACCTGCTGTGATGTCATCGACCCAAAGCTGCAGGTTCCCCTATAAAGTCTGAAACAACCGGCAGCCTCCATGTTGGACAAACTCACAACCTCCACAGAACCGCTAAAAGGTTCTGGTTCTGGCTCTGGCACGGCTCACCTGAGCCTCCTGAAGGCGGCCTGCAGGGTGGACAGCAGGCAGACGGTCAGAACCAGGACATAGAAAGGCAGCAGCGAAGTTTGGGTCAGCCGCAGGAAGAGGTCCTGGCCCGGTGCCTGCAGCGCTTCCTGGCACAGCAGGAAGTTGGTGACGAAGTCTCTGAGGAGGAAGAGCAGAAACGGCATGAGAGAAGACAGGCGCCATGTTGGATGAGTCAACAGGAAGTGTCCGACTCACGCAGTCGAGTTCAGACCCAACTTGGCCTCCAGGAGCTGCAGGGTGAAGTCGGCGCTGCTGGCCGGTAAAAGCTTCTGGAAGGGACAGAGACCATGTGAATGAGAGCAGCAGCAGGGGGCAGCAAGGGGGCAGCAAGGGGCAGCAGGGGGCAGCAGGGGGCAGCAGGAGGCAGCAGGAGGCAGCAGGGGGCAGCAGGGGGCAGCAGGAGGCAGCAGGGGGCAGCAGGAGGCAGCAGGAGGCAGCAAGGGGGCAGCAGGAGGCAGCAGGGGGCAGCAGGGGGCAGCAGGGGGCAGCAGGAGGCAGCAGGGGGCAGCAGGGGGCAGCAGGGGGCGCTGCGTTGAGCTCACCTTCACCAGGAAGCTGCAGGTGAACACGCAGCTGAAGACCAGGTGGACGTGCAGCAGGACCTTCATCACTCTGGCGCCCAGACGATCCATCTTCATCTTCATCTTCCTCTGCAGCACAAACACTCAGTCCACATCAAAGCAGCCAATCACGTGAGCCGTGCCGTGGGGGGGCGGGGCTAACTCTACCTGGAAGTACCTGGCCGGCAACGAGCCAATCAGGAGGCTGAGCAGCGGAGAGCCGAGCAGGGAGGCGTTCTGGAACTGGGCCAGGTAGACCAGAACCAGCGAGCCCAGATACGCCCTGTAGACGTCGGCCGTCTGGGGGGAAACGGGCCGGGTCGACCCGGAACCGTCAGAATCGCAGTTATTCAATATTACTTGGTGACCGGAACCAGGCAGAGACCCGGTCCGGTCCTTACCTTGCGTGGGGGTACCAGGTCCAGTGAGTCCAACAGAACCAGGCAGACGCCCTGGACGAACAGGAAGTAGTGTCCGAGTTCCCACAGCAGCAGGAAGCTGAAGCTGCAGGCGCTCAACATCAGGTAGCAGAACATCTGCAGGGAAACACGGATCAGAACCACGCTCGGGTTCCGGTCCACAGCGGCCGGTTCAGAACCAGAACCCACCTCGGAAGCAGAACCGGTGCTGCGGCTCAGGAAGCCGGTCAGCGCCGCCACCTGGCAGGAGAAGAACGGCAGGGCCCAGTTCTCCCTCAGAGGAACGCCCTGCTCCACTCTGCTGGCGTCCTGCCTGCAGAACCACACGGGGCGTCACAGCCGGGTCCGGCCCGGCAGCGCCCAGCCGCCGCCCGGCCCGCTCACCTGTTGATGATGAACCAGGACACGGCCAGCATGCCGGCCACGCAGGTACCGCTCAGGGCCCAGCTGCACACGAACAGCGCCGAGACGCAGACGGCCTGCAGGCCGAACACCGAGCCCAGGTAGAAGGAGACGGGCTCCACCCGGTTCTGGAGGAACACAGGGACGGGTTCTGGGTCAGACCGGTCCCAATCAATCACAGAACTCCAGATGAAGGAAAGCCAACCTTTAACCTCTGATCTAACAGCTTCACATTTTTTGCTCTTTAATGTGAAACTTTTTCATCCTCGGTTCATATTTTACTCGTTTAGATTTTAAGAAATGCTCTAAGTGTTAGTACATTAATATCTAGGCCAATCAGAAGCCTCCCACTGGATCCACCGAGCCAATCAGAGGCCTCCCACTGTTTTCTGGGTTTCTCCCAGTGTGGTTCTTTCTTCAGGTTGCAGCTGGTACCGACCCGTTTCTCTGTACCAGTGAATCAGAACCAGATGGTTTCAGGTGTTTCAGGTGATTTCCTCACCTGGCTGCCTGTGATCCGGTAGAGGAAGCTGGTGATGAGTTCTGGGTAGAGGAACAGCCTCTCCACGGCATTGATGATCCGGCCCGACACGGTGCTGTTATCCGCCGTCAGCTCGTAGAACCCTGAAAGCACCAATCACAGCGGGTCATGGCGGCGGCGCCGGCCGGCCTCAGGTGAGGCGGCGGCAGTACCTGAGCTGAAGGACGGCGCCGCCAGCAGGCGCTTGTAGTAATGGTAGTAGAGGCCGCTGCCGCCCGGGAACGACGCTTCCCGCTCCAGCTCCTGAAGCCACAGAAAAGCTTCAGCCGGCGCCGCACACGCAGCACAGAGAGCCGGCGCCACCCACCTGCCTGCTGGAAAACCAGAACTTCCTGTCGTGGAACCCAGACAGGTACCCGGCGTACAGCATCCCGCAGGCCACTGCTGCCATCGCCCCGAAGAACATCCTGAGCACAGACTGCAGCAAGCTGGCTGAGGAACGACACAAAACCAGAAAAACTACAAAATAATTCAGGAAAACCTTTAAAAAAATACAAAATAACAGAGAAAATCAGAAACAAACACTTCTGGACTGAACCAGAACCAGAACTGCTCAGGAAGCTGCAGAATGGAAGAACCTGGATCTAAATTTCAGAAACATGGTTGCTGCCAAATGTTCTCAGATTAAAAGAGTTCATGTTTCATCACTGATGAAATTAGAGAGACTGAAATGCTTTGTGCGCCATTTGCTGCCAGTTTCTTTACCTGCAGCAGATTTCTGCTTGGATGGCTGGACTCTCTCCTCCTGACCATCTTCATCACCTCTGGACTCCCTCTCCTCCTCTTCCTCTGCGGCCACACCTGCTCAGGTGACAGAGAGTCAGAACAGGAACCCGGAAGCAGGAAGGAGGTTCTGGAAGTCTCTAACTCACTCCTGCTCTCTTCTGCAGCCGCAGACTTTCTGCATCTGATCTCAGCCATGACGGAAGGAAGTCAGTCCAGGAACCAGAGAAGAAGCTGCGGAGGCATTCCAGCAGTCAGCGGGACAAACCGGGATAAACCGGAATAAACCAGATATTCCCGCCTAAAGCGGGACTCCGGTGGGAATCCAGGCCGCTAGCTGGTATCAAACTACCGGAGTTTTTACCGACTGAACATCAGCCTGCTGCTCTGCTTCTGCTCCGAGTTTCACCACACAGCTGACAGCGACGCTCTGCCGCCCCCTGGCGGCTGGGAGGAGCAGCAGCTGCTGTTTGATTAATAGTTTTATTAATTAATTAACAATCTCGTCCATGCTGTGTAGTTTATGATCTTTCTATAATCAAGCATATGTATTATTTTCTCTTCTGCTTCAGGATAACAAAGAATTCATGAGTTTGTGATTCTGAAGGCTTGATGTGTCTCATTAACACAAAATACAGAAATGTGGACTAAAAACATGATCAATACCTGATTAAAGTGTTATTTTCAAGATCCGCTTTTAAACAAACGAGCCTCATTGAAAGGTACTTTAAAGTTATTAAATATGGCAGCAATCTGTTGACAGGGCCTCATCAGCAGGAAATGCAGCGCCACCTGCAGGCTCATTTTCTCCTGACTGTGTGCGCAGTCTTCGAGTAAATACTCATTAATTGTGTATTCTTTCTCTGGTTTGCTACTTTTTCTCACTCTTTATTAAAGATCATTTCCCCCGCAGGTCAGAATCGTGCTGGCTGCTACAGCTGTCAGTCCAACAACATAAAACAAGATGTCTTAAAAATGAGGTCGTATCATTCAAATAGCAAAATAAACTCAAACACTGCATGCTAAATGAGGGTATCAGTAAATACCCTCATTTCTCACTTTATTACACACACACTCCCTGCCCCCAGTTTATTTGCTTCTGTTTCTCCCGTCCCCTCACATCACACACCTGCTTTCAACATCATGCTTTACTAGCCTGACAACATCTCAAAAATACAACCACAATTTCATACTTGCGTTTAAATGCATAATTAAGCTGTTCAGAATAAAGCAGCCCACTAAGTTTAGTTAACAAATCTGCTCAGGTTGGTAACATTACCTGCTGTGAGTTTGAAAAATCTTGATATTTTCCCAGCTGCATAAGAGGATTTAGCGTAAAAATCAACAATTTTGTTGTTGACCTCCATCTTCAGGAAATAAATCTAAACATGAAACAGAACATTTATGAGAACTTTATGATACTATTTTTACATTTGCAAACCAAGGAGGAAATGAAGCTGCAGGTTATTTTTTAATAAAATATTATATCTAATATAATTTAATATAATGACATTACAATTTGTGTTTTGTTTATGCATTTCAGCCTACGTCTTTGATAACGTATCAGTGCATCTTGTAAAACTAAATTCATTGTCATGTCAGTTCATATTTCTACCATTCAAAAGCACATTTAATAATCAGGAGATGTCAAAACACAAATTAACCAATAAGAAAGTTGAAAACAGTTCCAGTTCTTTATTTAGTCGATGAACAAAGTTATTAAAGAATTAAATAGCAAGTCTGAAAGGACACGATTCAATTTGATACTTTTAAAATTAAACATGCTGAAATGGATCAGCATTATGTTGAATAATTTACCTCATTTTAAACTGTTTATATAACCATTAAAAACCCACAAAGCCTCAATGTTCAAATGTGACAGTTCAGCCCGTTTTAATTTAAAAATGAATTTAAAAATAATTTATGCATACCTTCGAATTCAAAAACAAGCAAATTTTAACAAATGTCTGTAATAACTGTGTTTCGTGTAACAGTAGTGCATCAAACAAAGTATATAAATATGCAAAATAAACTCAAACACTGCATGCTAGATGTACTATAATCACAATTTTGAATTGGTTTTATATTGATATCAAATGCTAAAACCTTCATTATCTTTGTAACTCAGAACAATCAAGTTCATGGACATTTTGGTCAGACTTTTATTTTCTTAATCAGAATAGAGCCGATGTGTTTCTCCTCTTCAGCTGAGGATCTGAAGCATCAACAGGGACAAACAAACCCTTTTTAGAGTTCTGTATTGTAAATGCTGAAAGTCACAAAGAGAAAAGAAAACCAAGTCAAACCCTGAAGTTTGTCACGTTTTGTTATCACATTATTACGTCTAAGGAAATGCATTAACATTTGTGTTCATCAGTCACGAGGAACGGACGGATTTCCCTTTTAACTCCAAGCATTTACAGAACATTTGATGTTTTTATTCAACAAATACAAGGATTTCCTAATATTGACTTGTTGCTTGTAATGTTAAATGGTAAGAGAAATGTAAGTAAAAATTAAAAGATAAATATTCATGGATATCATAGTGATTCTGTTTTATCATTTTACTGAAGCGTCAATCAACAGAGGAAGGTGACAGTGCAGATCAAAGGTTGATAAAAATTGATCATTTCTTTCTAATTAGCTGGTGCATCTTAAAGTACTTTCTTACTGTATGAGAGTATGATTACTGTATTATTTTTGGGTCATCGCCAGAATTGAGTTTAAAGGTCATTTTTGCACCATTGGCAGATATTTTACCAAGAAAGAAACAGTTGTTATGAGCTTCAACATAAAAGAAATTACTTTTGTTTATTGCTGTCACATAATGAAAATATAATTCAGCTAAACATTAACTGTAAAGCACGTTTCATACAACACAATGTGCTTTAGAGAAGTTAGGAACATATTTAAAATATTTAACTAAACAAAACAATCAGAAGATGTGTAAGTATGGATATGCAGTCATAATACAGCTAATAAAACTGGCTGTCTATTTAGCTCTAATGGCGACTACTTGAGAAGAAAAGTTGACTTTGTGGGTTCGCTTACCCATGAAAAAGTGCCAAATCCTCCCTGCAAAAAGCCAAGCAGGCAACGGTTCCACACCTGGAGACACAGGGATCATCATTAATGGAGGCGACCACAGCGACCCCTGGAGGAGCTGCAGGGAACTCAGGCTCACTCCCAGCCAGCAGGGGTCAGCAGAGGCCAACTCCAGGTTCGGATGGGAGAGTCGTCACCATCATTCACGTGCTGCTGATGGACTGACTGAAGACAGAGGAACGTGATGCCGTCCCACAGCAGTGTGTGACCCAGTCTGAGGTTGGAAGAGACCCTGTTTGTTGCACGAATCAATTATTAAATTACAATTACAGTTCTGATGGTCTAATATAAGAACATTAGAACTCTTACTCTTTTATTTTTCACAACATTTGAATGTGGAATAACTTTAGTTCTCCCTTCTCTGTTTTGGGGTTTCTGTAAAGACTTTTAGTCTCTTCAACAGCAACAGTGTGATTTATTCCAATTCCTTTTCACTTCAGACTTTCATATTTTAACTGATCTTAATTCAAAATTAAATTTGAACTTGGCTCTTTAATTTCAGCTTCTATTTAATTCATTGTTTCATTCTTTAAATATTTAAAGAATGAAATATGAAATATTTATTTGTTAGTTGTTTATTATGTTCAGTTTATATTTTTATATTGTTTATTTACTTATGTATTACTTCAATTATTTTTATAGTTGTTCTTTAATTGGTTTATTTTAGTAATTAAATATATTTTGGTACTTTTATGTTATTAGGGTTAGGGTTAGGTGATGTGTTTTAATGCAGTTTTATTTTTAATCTCGTGTTTAATTTAATATATTCAGCACATTTTTACTTAATATTATTCTATTTATGGCTCTTTTGTTACAACTATTTATTAATATATTTAGTTTTATTTTTGATATATATTTATTAGTTTGTTGATGTTTTATCCTTGTTATTGTTTCTGTTGTGTGAATAATCATTTTAGTTTCATGTGATTCGTCGTGAAGTGAAACCAAACTACGAGGCTCCGGGTCCTCCAATCACCTTTCACCTTGCTCCTCCTTCCAGCCAATAGGAAGCGGCCGCTGCGTTCGGCGTTGTCAGTTCAGCAGCGTGCTCATCATGCGTGGAGTTCTGCGGTCTCCGTGGTTCTGTCCTGCGTGTTGACCCCGTCACGATGACCGGAGTCTGCAGGGAAGTCATCACGCTGCAACTCGGACATTATTCCAACTTCGTGGGAACCCACTGGTGGAATTTACAGGTGAGAAAACACGGAGCGGCTAACGGGGCTAGCCGCTCCGTTAGCGTATAACTCCATGGGTTCCACTGAGCTGCTCAGAAGAAGAAGAAGAAGAAGAAGTAATTGTTGATGGACCCTTCTGAAAACTTTAGTTGTGTTGGTATAAGTTTATTTCCCGTGGTTAAAACACGAGCCCTGCGTGGGAGGTCTGCCTGTGGTGATGGAGCCTCATGTCCATCAGCTGCTCAGGCCCAGACCATAACACTGCCACCACCATGCTTTTCATCACAGCTGCTCTGTCTTGGATCTTGGTAATTTTCCTCCTGCTGCTGGTCTGGGCCATCTGAAGTACAGATAAATCCATCATCAAGACACGGAAGGACTGTGGCCTAGTCAAAGCCCAGGCCTGGGTCAGATTATCAGGAAGAATGGAGGAAAACTGCCTGATGGCACCGACGCCCTGCCGGACAGCAGCCAGAGGCGCCAACACTAAACCGACTGAAATCCGTCACTTAGATTATTTACCATTATTTATCTGAAATTAGTTTTCATTTTGATGCTAAAGGGCTTTTTGTTGCTCATAACTGATTTTAAAACCATCCAAGGTCTGAAAACTTTTTACAGACGCTGTAATTCTTTATGATATTCCTGCGTGTTGCTGCATCTCGTTGACAGGATGCGTCTCTGTGCTACGACCCCGGGTCGGCGCCGCCTGAGGTCCAGAGCGACTCCGTGTTCCGGGAAGGACAAACTCCTGGCGGCAGCGTCACCTACACGCCCCGACTCATCGCCATGGATCTTAAAGGTACGCCGCGCTCCGGTTTTGCTCAGCCAGAACCAGGAGCCCGGCCCGACCCGTCTGTCTGCCTCCACAGGAAGTCTCCGGACGCTGCGGCAGGAAGGAAGTCTGTACGACCCCGGAGGAGCCGCAGCGGCAGCTGTCACCTGGTAAAAACCACAGCGCCCCCGGTGGCCACAGCGCCCCCCGGTGGCTCCTGTGGTGATGCTTGCCTTGTCGTTGTCAGGGCGGGGGGCGTCACCGTGCACAAGCACAGCCAGCCGGAGAAGAACTGCTTCCTGGAGGATCTGGAGAAGCTGGATGTAAGTGCTAAAGAACCAGAACCTGGATCAGAACCAGAACCAGACCTTGGTCTGATGCTGGTTCTGATACGGTGTTTGTCTCCAGAAGGGACAGATCCTGGCTGAGGCAGAGTTCTGCTCGGCATCGCAGCTGCAGCGCTCCGGTAAGATCAGACAAACCCCTCTTCCCCTCTGATGCCCCGCCCCTCTGGCGCCGCCCTCTAATGCCCCGCCCCTCTGGCTCCGCCTCATTCAGGTCTGCTGGCCGTGGACTCGTTCAACAGCCAGCTGACCCGGGTCCAGAAGAACTACCGTCTGGAGGGCAGCGTGACGGTCTGGTCCGACTTCCTGCGGCTCCACCTGCACCCCCGCTCTGTTGCCGTCCTCCACCAGTTCAACCATGACGGGTAAACCGGGTCACCACTGGGAACACTGGGAGCATCAATATCTGGATTGAGTAATTATTAATGATCAGATGATCTGAATCAGATGCTTGTTTCTCCAGCGAGGCTCATCGCCTGGAGACCTTCGGCCAGGGAGAGTCTGTCCTGCAGGGGGCGCTGCTGGACGACCTGGAGGACAGGCTGCACTTCTTCGTGGAGGAATGCGATTATCTGCAGGTTCCTCCTCTTGCTCGTCTTTGTCCTCTTCCTCCTCCTCGTCTTCCTCACTGGCCTCATGTCTCTTAGGGTTTCCAGGTTCTGTGTGACCTGGAGGATGGATTCGCAGGCCTGGGGTCGAAGGTCACGGAGCTGCTGCAGGACTCCTACGGTGGGCGGGGCATCTTGACGTGGGGCGTGGCTCCAGTTGTCCACCGGGACTCGGTGAGTGGCTCTGATTGGTCGATCTGATCCAAACAGAAGCTCTGGGTGTTAACCGGGTTCTGCTCTGACCCAGACTCCAGCCAGGGACCGGTACCACCTGCTGAACGCCGCGCTGGGCACCGTCAACATGGCCACCCACAGCTCGCTGTTCTGCCCGTTGACACTGCGGGGGGGGCTGGGCAGGCGGCCGCCGCCCCCGCCGCTCTTCCCCCTGCTGTCCTACGATGTGAGTAACCTGGGCCGGGCTCGCTACATGAAGGATTGCATCATTTGTTGTTACTTGGTGCTTTGGAGGTACCGTATATAGATATATGCGAAAACACAAAATTGTACCAAGTATTTTTGGTGTACTGCCTACTGTAAATATCTTTACATTCAAAATAATAAAAAACAAACAAAGACAGTTTCTGAGCCAGATATAGGCGCTTGCTTTAAATCAATAATTCTTTATTATTGATTTCTAATACTGTAGTTCCTCTGGCAGATTATTTCAGCTATTGGATATTTTTCCATGTTAGAAGTGAAAAAGGATCGAGTGTTTCTGACCCTTGTGTCCTGCTGCAGCCCGCTCTCTGGTACCACTCCAGCGCCATCTTGGCTCTGGCCCTGGACGCCCTCACCGTGCCCTACCGGCTCAGGAACAACAGCGCCCCCATGTGGCAGGTGGCGGACTCGCTGGCCGTGTCGGGGAGGAAGGTAGGCTCCTCCTCATCCTCCTACTGGCTGATGAAGCCTCCGGCATGTCGGTGACCTGGTGCTGCTCCTCCCAGGTCGTGGCCGCTTACGGCGCTGTCCCGTTTCCCATGATGCCCGGCGGCTCCCTGCCCGACGCCCTGAGCGCCTGTGCTGACGAGTTGCCATGGAGACCTCTGTCTGCTTGCCCCGAGGCGGCCGGGGGTCGATGCTACGGACAGTGGAGCACGCTCAGAGGCTACGAGGGCCAGAAGCTCATCAGGTCAGAGGTCATCCTCAGAGAAATGACGTTTGTAAACATAAATAACCACGCAGAAAACTAAAGACTTACTCCATTTTCTAAACACCGGCTGCTGATCCGTCAGCTGGTAACGCAGCTTTATGTGAAGGTTTTCAACGTAAAGCTCAATTTGTTTTTTATTAAACCTTTTGCATTGTAATCTAGCTGTTGACAATTAGTAGGAAAACATGGAGTCCCCTTGTCTGATCACCTGACGTCCAACCTGAGCTAATCATCCGCATGTCTTCCTCTGGCACTCTTAGTTTTTCTTTTAGTGTTCAGAATCTCAGATTTTACAGAAAGTTATGAAGTTTGTAAAATTTATTAGATACTTTTATTTCAGTTTTTCTGTCAGCTTCATCCAGAAAAGCTTCCAGCTGTTGATCAGTTGTATTGTTAATGCTAACTAACCCAGATTAACTCAGATTAACTCTGGACTCCAGTGTCTCTGATTCAGCCGTCGTTTCTCCTCCAGCTGCCTCTCTCCGGGAATTGAACCATCGACTCCCCTGCATGGCCTCCACAGCGGGGAGGACGTCCTGGCCGCCTACATCTCCTCCTTCTACCCCTCAGCTCCTCTGTGAGTCTCCAGCTGCCCCCTGCTGGTGTTCTGTTGTAACTAGCCGTAGTCTTCATCGGTCTTCCTCCACAGGGCGCTGCAGCTGGTCTCCGCCCCCAGTAAACTGACTCCGCCCTTCCCTCAGATCTTCAGCCCGGCGCTGGACGCTCGGGGCTTCATGGGCGGTGGGGCGCCCCCTGCAGGCGGTGAGTGTCGCGGTCCTTCGTCGGTGTGGACGGCGTCTCTGTGTCTGAATCGTCTGTCCTCTGCAGCGCCGCCGGTCTCGTCCGTCCCCATCCTGACGTCGCTGCAGTCCGGGACCGCCCTGCGCCCGTTTCTGTCCGAGCTGCAGCGCGCCGCCGCCGCCTTCGACGTGCGCCGCCGGGCCCCCAGCTTCCTGTCCCAGGGGCCCGAGATGGCCGACTACCAGGAGGCGCTGGAGGAGCTGCGCCTGCTGGGCCGCTGTTACCATGACGACAGCGGAGGCACCACGCGCTCGTCCTCTGAGGACGACGACGACGACTGACCAGCGCGCTCCGATTGGTGAAGGTCGTCCATGGAGGTCGCAGCTTGGATCAGAACCGGTCCAGATGGGTCGGCTTCCTGCATGTCCTACAGAACCAGAGAGATGGATCCGTCTTCACTTAGCAACTATCGTCTGAACGGACCGGACCTGGACCGGGTCGTCTGCTGGTCCACAGACGAATGAAATAATGTGCTGAAAAGATTCAGCATGAAGTTCAGGGAAGAACTGGATGAAGATTAAATTTACAGATTAAAAGCCGAGAAAGGTCGTTGATCACTCTTCACTCTGATTGGACAGAGACGGTTCAACCGTCCAATCAGAGGCTGGATGGATCAGCAGGTTGCAGCAGAGAATAAAGGTGTAAAGTTATTGAATGAAATGAATAAATCTGGGATCAGTTTTCCAGGATCCACTCTGGATTTTTCTGATTGGTCAGTTTCCTGCTTCATTCTGATTGGTCCGCAGCTGTTTTACCTGAACATGCCCACAAACACCTGGATTACCTTACTGCTCAGCTCCAGGTTAGCTAAAACAGGCAGCAGGCCAAGTTGAACCTGAGTTTTTGATTCATTAAGGTTACCATGGTAACAAACTCAGGATAACCTGTTACACCAGAGGGGGCGCTGTAAGTCACTTTTCTGGTGTTTATTTTACTGGATGTGAATTAAAATGTAACTGGATAAAGTGTTGAGGTTTTATAAAAAGTACAAAGTAAAGACAGATTGTTCTTAGTTACAGTGAGTTCAGGTAACCTGTGAGTTCAGGTAACCTGTCTCCGCCCCCCTGGACCTCATTAGTGTGAGCTCAGCTGTTAATCAGGTCAGGGGAGCAGAGAGGATGATGGGAAGTTTTTGGTTGGTTTTCTGCTTTATCAGCAAGTTGAAACTTTTAAAAGTAACAGAACCGAAACATCCAGGAATAAACTTGGAAAAACAGAAACTCCCAGGATTACTGGGGATGTGAAGCTCTGATAAAACTCAGCCGCATTGGATTAAACTTTATATCTAATCTGATGAATCACTCAGCATTGTTCTTCAGATTATCAAGATGTTCAGATTACGGACGTTACTGCTGCTGCTGCAAACACTCATAAATCATCACTGTAGTGGAAACTTCTTATGTTTTTCTTAAATTTCACCTGAAAGCAAAATAACCTGAACTTCTTCAGCCATCAGAACATTAATATCAAATAAAATCATTTAATGTGTGAAATATTCTGATTTAACTGACCAGGTTTCCTGATTTCACTTCACAATAAATGCTTGGTTTCCTGTGAAAGAGGGAGACAGATCGTTTACAGACTCTTACTCTGAAAGGGAGACTTCCTGTCACTGCAACAAACCAATCGGAGGGCAGCGGCTCAGAACAGACGGTTTAATGTGAAACAAAGATTTGGGAATCTGATTCCCGGCGATTTGCTTCTACTGGATTAAAAAAACACAGACGCGGAGCATCAAAGAACTCGGATCCATCCTGGAATTTTACAAACATCTAGTGGAAAATACGCAGATCAGAGGGAAACGAGGCGGAGCTGACGGGTCGGTCCGAGTGCCTGCTGCTCGACTTATCAAAAACCGGACGCGCCGGGGTTGGGGGTCGGAGATCAGAGGGAATGTAAATACGAGCCAGGGGTCGGAGGACACCAGGAGTCCGGGACTAGGAGCGGGAGCGGGAACGGGACTTGGAGCGGGACTCGGAGCGGGAGGCGGAGCGGGACCTGGAGCCGGCTTTGGCCGGAGACGCGGACCGGGACTTGGACTTGGACCCGGCTCTGGGCTCCTCCGGGGAGCGGGACGGCCGCTCGGCGTCCGCCGCTTCCGCGTCGCTCTTAGGCGGCTCACCGTCCTGGGAGCCGGACTTCCTGGGCCGATCCTTGGAGCCGGACCTGGAGCGGGACCTGGATCGGGACCTGGAGCGGGACCTGGAGCGGGAGGCGGACCTGGAGCGGGACCGGGACTCGTCCTTCTTGGCAGACTTGCCGTCCTTCTTGCTCTTTTTGCTCCGGCTGCGGCTCCGGCTGCGCTCGTCGTCCTTGGCGGCGCCGTTGCGCTCTTCCTCGTCTTTCTTGCTCTTGCTCTTGTTCTTCTTGCTGCGGCTGCGGCTGCGGGAAGCAGCTCTGCAGAGACACCAAGGCGTTTAGGGAAAATCAGCTCAACCCGTCATCAGAAATATTTACATTTCCTATTAAAAACTGTTCGTATTGATACGTTTGGTGTTTCTATAAATGTTTGAGTTTAGTTATTTCTTCACCTCTAGACCTTAAATCAGACAAAAACATCAAATCTGAGTAAAAAGTTTCAAACTATGAAACATTCTCTAACCTAAAATGTAAATGCAGACTAAACATTTCTAAAAGTTATGCACAAACAATACAATATGAAATTATTTTAAAAATCAGGACTCTTCCTTATTACAGCTACAATCTGCCAAATAATACAGGGTGATAAAAAACATGAATTAAAATGTTGGGAACTCGTTTATACAAGACTTATAGAGTCATAAATCTGTTTTAATTAAGAGTAACGTCCAGCCTGTTACCGTGTTTGTCCACCAGGAGGCGGTGTTTATAAATTCCCATTTTAATATTTTGGTGAATTTTAGGTTTTTGCAGAACATGATGCATTTTTTAAACATATTTTTACTAAAAATATCTGGTCTGTTTATGCTGTGGGGATCTGATATGTATTCACCTGATGATTTTAATAATGAGTGTTTAGATATTAATGAATCCTCCAGTTAAACGGCTCGTTTTAATGTTTCCCATTTATGTTAACATGAGGAATAACAACAACAATCAATCTACTGTATAACTCAAAAGCTATGATTCATCTGAGACAGAAAATATTTAAGTAAATAATTTTATGAATGGAGAAAAAGATTTTATTATTTTAGTGGATGATCATGAGGCTTTCTATAATCAATAATGAAAACTCTCGTTGTTTCAAAGCTTTTCTACTTCATACTAACATTTCTTGCTGATGTCAAATTTACAATTTTTTTATGTTATTATCCATTGATGGAGCAATAATCCATTCTGAGCCAAACTGGAACAGCAGGAGAGATTCCTGTTCCCGGTTCTGGACCAGGTTCTCACCTGGAGCGGGACCGGGACCGGCTGCTGCTGTCGCTGCGGCTGCGGCTCTTGTGGGACCGGCGGCTCCTGGACCGGGACCTGTAGAACCAGAGCGGAGTGTTAGCGACCTTCCAGCCGGGTGCGTGACCTCCGACCCGGGCCAGACGCCGCGCCTCACCTGGAGCGACTGCGGGAGTATGAGCGGCGCCGGCGGGCACCGGGGCGGTCCTCGATTAGCCGGATCTTCCTGCCGTTGACCTCGGTTCCGTCCAGCTTCTCCAGGGCCCGCTTCATGTCCGAGTACTGCCGGAACTCGATCACGCCTTCGTTCTTACGGCCTTTGTGGGTGTCGGCGTACGTCACCTCGCCCGCCTGCCTCATGTAGTCCTGGGAGGAAACAGGAAGTGGTGATGTCACAGTGTGGGCGGGGCTACGGGACGGATCGGGGGCGGGGCTCCCACCTTCAGGTCTTGCCAGCTGCAGCGGCTGGACAGATTCTCAACTATGAGGCGGTAATCGGTGCGGACAGGTGGGCCGTACCTGTCCCTGCCTCCCCAGCGCCCATAGCCACCTTTCAAGGCAACAAGCACACACAGGGCGCAGTGAGCAGGAGAAGGGAACACACTGCCAGCAATCAGCCTAAGCTACACGCTAACATATCAATAAGCAGGTGGGAAAAAGAAACAGAGGGGAAAAGAAAAAGGAGAAAAGACTTTAAACAATTCAATCCTAAAAGTCCCTAAATGTCTACAATCAAGTTAAAGTTAACTGCACAGGCTAAACTCTGGTCCTGTTTTAATCAGAAAAACATAGCTAGCCTATGTAACAACATCAACTGGTAGAAAACATGTTGGTTTTTTAGGCACCTATGAGAGCCGACCCACATCTGCTCCTAACCCCATGGCATCCTCACCACCCGGCCTGGGCCTAATGGGAAAAGCGGTCTTCATTCACAATGGCTCCCTTTTTTGGTCTGCCCAGGGGCCCAGAATGGTCAAACCAACCTCTTGGAAAGGGGGACACCATGGCCAGCAATAGGGCAGGCAGTCAGCAAAGGACTCTTTCAATTAAAACATTGAGGTTCTTTGTTAAATCTTTACCTTTAAATTCACAGTCATTTGAAATGAATCAAACTCAATAAACAGCAAGAAATTTATCACATCATATTTAGCAAATATTACACAATATTTCATTTAGCATTATTATTCATGTCATTAAGCCATTCCCATATTCGCATCATCATCATTTTACCATTAAGCTTTGATCTGGACTTTGCTCAGTAGTTGGTGGATCTGATGACAGAAAATCACCAGAACCTCAAACAGCTGGGGGGAGGGGGGCACTTCCTGTTATCGTCCAGGTGAGCCTCCTCACCTGGACGATCCTGAGACTGGTTCCAGCTCCAGGTCAGAGGTCAGGACGCTAAACAGATGAAAGAAAAGCTGCAGCTTCTCTCCTGTTAGAAGGACTTTTTCATTATTTCTGCTTCTCTAGAGGAACGCTTTTAGTGCATTTTAGGGAATAAAATGTTTATTTTCTTATTTAAAAATAAACTGGATTGTTTATTGGCTTTATTTTAGTATTTTAAGTGACTAATCATTTTTTAAATCAGGTTAATCATCAGAATAATCAATGACTAAAATGATCTTTAGCTGCAGAACTTTGCGTTTAACTCCCATTTCTAAGCTAGCTAGATGCTTTAATCTGGAGTTGAGAGGTCAAAGGTTACTCCTCTCTGCCATGACCCCCCAGCTCTGAGAGGCTCCTTCAGGACCAAACAGATCAAACCAGAATATTAATAAAGAGACATCAGCCACCAAGAACCAGCCTCAGCTTTTGTCCCGTTCCGATCATCATGATGAGAGCGAACGGCGGTGAGGAGACTCACTGCGGCCCCCGGTGTAGCCCCCGTCCCGCCGCGGCCCCTTGGTGTGCTCCACGATGACCCTCTCCCCACACAGCTCTTTGCCGTTCAGGTCGTACACGGCATCGTCTGCATCACGAGGGTCATCGAACTCTACAAAGCCGTAGCTGCACAGGAACAAGAACATTTACACAGAATCATCCTGAGGAATTAACATTTCATCAATGATGTTACACAGAAGAACAAAGAAATATGCACTTAAACAAACAAATCAGAAAAAATTAAGTTTTAGGATCTTTGTGACAAATAACACTTCTGTTAGCCCAGACTGTAGTTATTGAAATAACTGTTTGTAAAACGTATTAAGCACTAGCCCTAAACACATTAATGACATTTTATCTTATAAAGTTAATTTATTTGAATTATTTTGACCCTGTTATCAATAACCTCCCAATGTTATAAAGGATGTACCCATTTATTGTTATTTTCTTAAATTCATGAAAAAAGCTAAATATTTTTAAATTATATTATTTCACATGAGTGATTATAAAATTATTCATTTCAGTGCTCCTTGTTGAACAAGGATTATAAAACAGAATTATAAAGCAAGTTTCCTTTTTATTTCCCTCTGATTCTATGAAGATATAAATACATTTATATTTACAATCATATTCAGAAATACTTTATTGATCCCAAAGGAAAATTTTATGTAAATAGTTTTTTGTAGATAAAGATGGCTGTGGTTATTTTGCTGTCTGTTTCCACATTATGGTTTTCCCATTTATCCAATTATAATAGAACTGGTGTTAACAATGTTTAAACTGGACCGGTTCGGTTTAACGGTTCCCCTCCTCTCCTCTGCCACGTCTAACATTAGCCTAGCCGCGGCTACCGGCGCCGCGCAGCGGCGTGTTCGACCCCTTCAGCCCGCAGAGCGGTCGGAAGCGCCAGCTTAGCACCAACATGAAGCAAAGGTGACAGTAAAGAGACTTTAATGGTTTCCAGGTGACCCAAACAGCGCAGGTTCTTTGTCTTAAATATGCTAACTAGCATTAGCATCTCAGGCCCGTCCACGCCAACCAGGCCCGAGCCGTCGTTCGCTCGGTTCCTTACCCATTTTTCAGGTCCACTTCCAAAATCTTCCCATAACCCTTGAAGAACCTCTCCACGTCCTTCTCCCTGGCTCTGTAGCTCAGCCGACCGATGTAGACCCGGGACATGTTGCCGAACCTGTAAGCTAACCTGTGAGCTGCAGAAAGAAAGAGAATAACAGGAGGGCGCGCGACGCGGAGGACCTCTGATCTGATTGGCTGCTAGAGGACGAGGGCGGGGCTTAAACAAGTGTTTAGAACACAGAAATTGATGTTATGGTGCAAAAAAAACAAGTAATCAACCAATAAATTAAATTAAATACTTAATCAATACGAAGAAATAGAAAAATAACATTGAAAGCTCTCTGAATGTCCCACCGCTCCATTATTCCTTTCTAGCTGTCCTTTCATGAACTTTAACCTTTACAGAGGCCTGCAGGATGATGGACTTCAGATGGTTTGGAGATGACCTTTGACCCTTCCCAGGTTGATGTTCAGCTGCTACAGTCATAGCTTTACAACCAGAACAAAACCTGAATAAAATCAGATTGAAACAGAGTAAAATTCTGATCAATCCAGCAGGAGGAGCCAGGAAAACTGAGGGATATCCAGATAACTTCTGGAGAGTTTATCCAGCTGCTTGATGCACAATTATCAGGAACTGAGCATTTTCTGATTTGATTCATGGATGTATGGAACCAGAATAAAATAGGAACAAAACAAAAAAAAACAATTTCAAAAGTATACAGCAAGTATAAATGTAGCTAGTGCAATCTAGTAAAATCGGATAAATAAAGTCAGAATGAAACCAGAATAAAAACTAGCTAAAATCTGGCAAAACAAAACTCAGCAATTCATTTTTAAAATTAAAAGATTGTGGCATATACAATGCATACATTTCATGCCCAAAATGTATATACATATGTATTTATAAAATATATATATATTTGATATATATATAAATATATATTTG
>CAEGAG010207884.1:0-36465 GCA_903067065.1 Brachyrhaphis terrabensis
TCAGTAGTTGGACAGTACGTAAGTTCCGGTGGTCGCCGTATCGTTAAAAAATCAGAAGTGTGCTCTTCCGATCTTCAGTAGTGGGAAAGTTGATTCTGACAGAAACCCTGTTCGATGTTACAAAAGACTTTGTACTGGGGTGAAGATTTGTCATGGTAACAACACTAAACAGTAAGACAGAACTACAAAGCTTATTTATGTGTCAGAATTGCCCAGTATTTATAAAGTTTTCACTCAGGGGGACAGAAAGCAAACGTAAGCCACACTTTTCAAACCTTACAGTTTATCATATTGCTCTACTTTCTGTTGGTGTAAAACATCAAATCCCAAATAAATGCCCTGAAGTTTGTAGCTGTAACATGACAAAATGTGGAAAAGTTCCATGTATAAATGTCTAAAACTGAATACACTGCACATATGCACAGAAAGTCTGACAAAAATTCTGAACTATCCCTTTAAAACTGCTGTAAGAAGGCAGGTCTTTTGCGAAACGTAACAAAACGAGATGATGTAAACCTCATAAATTGCTCCATGCTTTGTTTTAAATCATATTCTTCGACTTTTATAGTTTCCTGTAGTGTTTATGTTGCAGTTGTTATGATTTATAAAGTTGTAGTCAGATCAGCCTCAAGTGATCTTTTAATGACGGTGAAGTAACACAGGGTTTTGTTTTTTTCCAACAGTCCGTGTCTTTGTCAGAGCTGCCCACAGTCGTCGTCTTCAAGGATGGATCCCACTTTACTTATGATGGTAGGTATCTTGTTACTCTGGTCTGTGTCTAACACATTCTCCCTTGTCTTGTGCTTTTCTTTCTCGCTGTTGTTCTATCATTTCCCTCAGCGCACAAGCTTATGGTGTGCCCGGCTCATCATAAACCAGCCTGGGCTCTGCCCTCTATTATAGCCGTGTGGTTAGGCCAGGGATGTCGCTGTGGTTTGTCTCTGGGCGGACGTGCATTGCTGTTGGGGCCTGTTCTGAGTAGGCGTTGGAGACCGCGGTTTCAGAAAAAGAAACAAGCACCGTGCTTGTTCGCTGTCTACACAGTTAAACAAAGCTGAGAACTGAACTGACACTGAAGCAACGACAAAATCTGAGTTGAACGGTTAGATTTCTCACAGACCAGCTTCCTAGGTAGTCAGAAATTTTCTGGAAAACTGTGGATTTTGATCCCTGGTGTGGATATGAGTGGAAAAATACAGTAGAGAGTGGAAAATATGTGCATTTATAGACATTATATTCAATCCATTCTAAGCTTCAAAGAAGTAGTTTAGGATAAAAATGCTTAGTTTTGATAAGCATACTCAATGCTTATCAAAAATAAGATTTACTTCTATTAGTCAGTCAAATTGATTACATGTAATAATGACTTATATTGAACAATGACACTTTAACATTTATTCCTACTCTTAATGTTTATTAGCAAATTAAAAAATTACCTAAAACAACATTAAACTGAGAGATCTCTCTTGTGGAAATAGGAAAAAGAAAAATAGTTATGAGAGACACAGGTACTCATCAGTTTTTCAGAGTTAGAACACTGTACTGTGGTCCAGGTCTTGGGTCACCTAACAGCCAACTGGACTGGGTCTTAGCTCAGCCCACAGGGAATCTCAGCACACAGCTGCTGTTCGACCCGAAGGCCGTTCTATTTGCAAGATATAGCCGCTCGCTCTTCTGGCCCAGATCATTGGATGGCTTCCCGCTTTGGATAACGCCAGAGCCAAATAAGAGATGAAAAAAAACTATTCAAGAAGTTGCTGAGTAATGCCGATCATTTTGAAGTTTTGAGGGAAAGTGAGAGAAAACGTGTTGTTACAAAAATCATTCTATGGGAACAAAAAGGAGACAATACATAAAACTCTCCTCACAACTGAGTTCTCACAAGTTAATCGGGGTTTGTCAGCTCTTCCCTCTGGATTCTCTGTGTTTTTCTGTTTTATTGTTTATTTTTCTGAGTCATCTTTCAATCCGCTCTTGGGATCAGACAACCAGGGATGGAAATTACGAACCTGTGGCTCTGTTGTGTTAAACAGCCAATAGGAAAATATATTTTTTTACAACCTTAAAAAAGAGGAAACAATTAGCTGCTTTTTCCCAGTCCAGTTTGGGAGATTGATTTTAAGAAATAGACAGTTTTAATAAGATTTAGAACCTTGTTTAATTTCTAAGTTGATCAAATAAATCATTCAGATACTTTGACATGCATTACATTCAGACAGTTACATTCTTTTGGGCTTATTAACTAAGCAAGGTCATAAAAATAGGAATTGAAGAGACCATTGGCAAGAGATAAAAGATTGTCACCACTAACTGAAAGAGTAATGAAAAGAAGTATTTGTAGAGGACAGCTCAATGTGTTTGAAAGGTCAAATCTGAAGTGGACTTGGTCGCTACGGATTATGAGTTCGTGTGACCTTTCCTCCTTACTCTTTGTTGGTTTTCTTCTTCAAATCTGGAATATGTACAAATATCTTCTAAAAGGCATTGCTTACTTAGTTTTAACATTCACAAATTAGCTAAAAGGAATGGAAAACTTCAGATTTAAATCTTAAGTATGGCAAAATGTGTAAGAACCACTCAGATGTTAAGAGGAGCTGGACTTATTCTAATGCTTAAGGGATTCACTGATCCCTAAGGAAATATGAGTTTCTAAAAAACTATTAAATTAAAACCTATTGATATGCATATTTTTTTTTATTCTTAACCCTTTAAAGATTTGCATATTTTCTTTGTGACATTCATTGATATGCTGGTGAGTCTTTTAAAGATAAATATACATACAAAAAGAAACAACCAGAAGATGAAAAATATTTGCCCTCAAATATATTACACACATTCATACAATAATCTAACATTATCAGTGACACACACTACAGGACACACGCACACTAGCTCTTGTTAAGAGGAATGTAGCATTTTCAGTGCTTCTTAATGGGACATTTCTTTCAACACAGAAATGTCTGCTCTTGTGTAGGTTAGTTATTTAAGGTTTGACTGATTGCAATTTGAGAAATTCAAGCTGTATGTATCCAACAAAGCCAAACTAGCTTGAAAATAAATAAACAAATATTACAAAATGTCATCGCAGCAGTGTGAGTTTACCATGTTGCTTCATTATGCGTTGAACATCAACGCCGGATTCAACCTCAACAGGCAGCCTGAAGCGGAAGTGAAGAGCGTCGAGGCACAGTGCCAATACGAACGGCCCCCAGTAGTGGCTGTTGGGAAGGTTGGGTACACGCCGCACGGCCCGCAGTAAAAAATCCATCTGTGTTGGGGTCTGGTAGCCCACACCCAACTGCTCCACCTGAGCGCTGCAGTACATGGGCTTGTTGCTCCAGAACCGCAGGAGCTGAGGCTCGCCACAGCAGACGTTGACCACAAAAACGCCACACTCAGCAGAGTCCTCCAGGACCCTGATGCAGAGGATGCGCCTATCTGGCATTGCCATGGATGCGGCGGATTAAACCTGTCAAAGATGGAGCAGCTAAACTGGATGATAAAGCAACCCGCTGCGTGCTTCTTTTCTCCCCTGTTCTAATCTCTAAAAGTAAAAACACGTTTATTATCGAACATCACCCACTGCAGCTCGTCAAGCAGTCAATGACAGCAGAAAGAGATCCTTCCAATCCCCTCGTTCACTTCCAAGTCCTTGTTTTTGTTTCTTCTTCTGTAGCTCCACAGCATCTGTTTCTCCGACTTGTCTCGCTTAAATTGCTCTGACTTGATCCTTCATAAGAGAAGAACTGATCCTAAATCATCCGATGTGGTTTTCTGCATCCCTCACTTTGCATGACGTTCTGTCAGAAAGTGTTTTATCAAATGTAATTTGGCTGAACTTCCATGACGCATTTGCATAGCTATCCAGTTTTATTTCAGGCAGTGCAGATGTTACATTGGAAAAGTTTTCCCACCTTTGAGACTTGCGCATCTCTTTCATGTTCCAGCCACAAAACTGTGAACTGGGTGGAAATATGTGATATGTGGTTTTTAAAAATTGTACAAGTAAAAATCTGAAGGTTGTAGTCTGCATCATGATTACTTCTTACTCTGTTACCCCTAAATTAAATGCAGTACCACCAGTTCCCTTCAGAAGTAAGAAACATCATAGCACTGATCCATCCATTATCCAAAAAATTTAGTGTGATAAACCTGCTAAAACTGAGAGGCTGAGCAAAGAAAGTATTGATCAGATAAGCTGCCAATGTTTTGAGGTCACCTAGCTATCATTCACTTTGATACACTTTGATACGATTTGAAGGATCTTGATGTAAGGATGCTTATCTTCTGCCAGGACAGGGAAGCTGGTCCAGGTTGAGTTAAGATCTGTTCTACGATTGTCCAGTTAATTACTGGACAATCGTAGAACAGATTGTCTACGATCGTAGAACAGATCTTAAAAGGTCAAATAATATCTGAACTGTGACTGTAAAACAACACTAGAAACACAGTGAAACATGGCAGGAGCAGCATCATGCTGTGGGGATGTTTTCTTGAATCATCTTTCTTGATAAATGACTCTTAGCTCTGTCCAGGTTGACTGAACTTGAACTATTTAAAAAAACAAAAGGACAAAAGTTGTTGGTCTGCCACAGACGTGAGTTGGACCAAAATAAAAGACAAAGAAGATTCTGTTTAAAATGCAGAACAGTTCAAGGGATATGAACCATTTGGCACAGCACTGCTTGGCTTTCATGTTCATCTTTTCATAAGCTGCAGTGTTGTTTTTTTTTTTTTTTTTTTTTATCTCCTGGCTTTAGAGGCTGGTTCTTCCTAGGATATGCAAACAGTATCTTCCCCTGGCAGTTCTTTTTTTTTATTTTTTAGATTTTGAGTTAGTTCAGATTCAAAAACGCTTATTAGGAATTCACTGCTGCACCGAGGTCTCTTGCACAGCAAGAGACCTCGGTGCTCTTGCTGTGCAGGTCTGTGTTGTTTTAAAGAAGAGTTCCCACTGAGCAGAGACACACTGTCCAAAAGCCAGCCCTCACTTTGTGTAACGTGATATTTGACACAGTGTTGTTTTAGCTTTGATTGCCGTTGCTGCGCACTTCCCAAAACAGCAGCATCCCGCTTTTGAAGAACACCATTAAAATATAGTCCGGCACAGAGCCTCATGCATATTTAACAACTAAAATCCTCAGTGCCTTACTGCTGTGCTGGTGTAAGCTGTTACTGTGCTGCAGGCTCTCAATAGTGTTGATCATTATGTGCGTGTGGATGAAGACACTGACCGACATGGTCTGTTCTATATAAAGACAGAAAAACATTATCTTTAGGATAAAAGTTGTTTTTGTCATAGCTTCTTTCACAAAATCGGCATATTCCGAGGGTTCCAACTCAATTTGGAAAGTTTTGGAATCTGATTTCAGTACTTTTCAGGTTTGAATTAGTACAAAAGAAAACAAGTATTGAAAAGTCTGTTTTTCCAGATTTTATGTTTTCTTTGTGTGAATGTTGTGCTATTTCTTCTACCTTTATTCTTTCTTTAATCGCTCTCTTCCTTTTTGACATTTTTTTGTTTCATTCCATGTGTCTTTCCTTAAGTCTTTTTTTCACTTTCTTGTTTGCTACTTTTTTTCATTCTTTCTTGCTTTTATTCTTTATTTTGTTCTACATTTCATCCTTCCCTTCATTCTTCCTTTTGTTCTATTGTTATTTCTTTGCTCCACATGTGAAATTGGCCAACTGTTCTTATGCAGGACTGAAAACCCTGGAAATTCCAATTTTTTTTTACATGGAAAATGTGTTTTGCAATCCTAATCTACCCTTTTTACTACTCTCAGTTGCATTAATGCTTTCTTCTAATCTGTATCAGTGGTTAATGGTTTGATGGTGTTGCACCTTTTAAAGAAACGTTCATGAATGTGGCTGCCATGAGGTGGAACTTGATTCACGTCTGCTGATTGGGTTCATTTAAAGTAGAGACTGAATAACAAGTCATAAAAATGACACTGTTTAGATAAGCCAGACACAGGCAGTGTTCACCTATGATTATTTGAATAGGGCCAACATGCTGAAGTTAAAACTAACAGATAACATTTTTACCTTTGCTTCCGTTTCTCTAGTTTAAATTAGGTTTAATGTGAATGAGTCAGTCCTTGTAAACAACAATGTTAAAATGCTACAGTGTTCTATGTTTACAGTAAAAATGGGAAGAGCATTTAAAAATCTTGCTTTCCTTCACTTAATGCTATAGATGACAATTGGTAAGAGTTCAGCCTTTTTATGCAACTGACTGGTCCAAGCTTACATAGCATCCTCCACATTTATTTGCATCTCTGGTAAAAGACATGATGTCACATAAATTCATTCTCTGCCTGATTTGAATGGCAGTTCTGCAGTATTTAATAGCTGTCGGCTGAGTAGAGGACAGTATTGTTTTTCCATCAGGCATTCACAGTGCTCCATTTACAGTTTAACAACCAACCAGACTGCGACAGGTTCTTTGTATATCAAACCTCCATAGCATGAGAGCCGGTGCTCTCATATGCTGTGTTTACACGTATGTTTGCCATTTCAACACAGCTTGTGGAACTGCGTGAATTATTACTGTAATGGTGCAATTATAAAGTTAATTATTCTCACCCTGAAATGTTGGATTATTGAACTGATAACCATCATACCACTTGACCTCATACTGAACTGAAAGGTTGCATGATGAACAGAGATTTGAATTGATTGCTAGCCTTTCCACCCTGAGACTAAGTATTAAATCAATAACCATTAAGTTATAAGAGATGATGCTGGATTGTGAAATGTGTATGAAGTATTACAAGACAAACACAGGTCAACTTTTTTTATTATGAGGGGAAAAAATTAAAATTTATTAAGGTGGTGTAACACAAAAGTTTTTGACACAGCATAACCCCATGAATTTCACACCATTGATCCCATCATACAATCACTATTCACAACAGGAGCAACATGGAAAACTCGACATGCATTCTGTAAAGATGAGACAATAGTTGCTGTTTCAAAAAATAACTTTCAATTCAAGCATACATGGCATTTTATGAAACAGTTATTGTGATGCATAAATGCAAACATTTTAAAAAGACTTGCATAAATAAGCAATGCTTAGCCTAGTGGGGACACAAGGAAACCCTGGTGGCCTGCCAGGCTTATAATACACTGGGGGAAACCCTGAAACACATTCACAGTGTATTCGGTGGGATGGGGGTTTCTACTCTTAATATCTGATCTAAATTGTAGAATATGGTAAAGACCAGATTGTTTATTCATTAAATGCTATAATTAACAGAGGTTGTAGGATTAAAAGAGTTTTTCTTTAGAAGCTATAACTGTTTAGTTCATCTATAGCATTACCTTGAAATCTCATGGTAATGCCTCTAATAGTTGGTGTCATTTTTTTATTCTCAGAGTCTTCTTATCCAGCAGGTCTTGAGCGTCAGTTCTCATTTCCTGCTCTCATTGTAATGTGTCTTAGTGCTTTATGGATGCTTGTCACATTATCTTATTCTCTGTAATGGAAGAAATCTTTTCATTTTTTGCATCCTTCTTACACTTTATGTTCAACCGTCTGTCTTTTCATCCTCATCAACCTTCTATCTCTGTTTAAGTTCTCTTTGATGAAGCTACCTTCCCTCCTCTGCTTTCCTCCACTGTCATTCTGTTTCTTTCTATTTGCATAGACTCCCAGGTCTTTTCTGCCATTAACCTTCATCCTTGAAATGTGTCAGCGCTCCCTCCTACCTCAGCTCCAAACTCTGACACCAGATCATCCCCTCTCCACCCACTGTCTGTTTTTATTCCCATTCCTGCCCCTTATTTCTCCATGTTGTCTCCCCACTGTGCGAACTCTTGGCTGACGGGATCCTGTAGGGCAGCATGAAATTTCTGAGCCTCATGCCCCGAGAAGAGAGCGACTCTAATTTGATTCAAGGTGAAGCAAGTTGAGTCGTGTTCAAGAGCTTCATCAGATGGTAAAACCTTAAAAAGAACGTGGCACCCACCCCCACCTCCTTTTCTCGATTCACTCTCGCTCTGTTGCTTCTGGGGAAAAGTTGGGCAGCTGCATGCTGTCTATAAAGCCAAAACATCTGTGGGAAGAAGTCTTTGGAATGTCTACCAGATCGACTGACTCAGCAGGCTTTTACAGCAACACTCCATTGCCTTCGCATAGCAGTAAGGCTGTGGGAGAAATGCATTCTAATGCAACTGTAAGGCACAGCCTTGCACATTTAAAAGCGTGTTCTAGGGTTTGAAGTTGTCATGTTCGGTATTATGCCCCTGGCTCCTTTGAGGCCCTGCAGCATGAGAATCATGTTAAAAATCATTAGTGTTCCTGTAATTACTTAAGTGGCAGCGTAAAGGTCAGGATAACTTATTAACTTGTCATATTAAGGTTCCGGCTACATTTGACAGTAATTATGTGCATCCTTTTGCTTTTCTCAGCTTTAGTTTCTAAAATGCCTCACTGATCTTGTTCTATAAACCTCATACTGCCTGCAGATGTTTGTCTAGAAATTATATGTTTTTTTTTTTCTTTTTGTGCATGACATGCATAAGATGCAATGCCTTGCAAAAAAATATTATTGTCTTTGACCTTATATCCTTTGAAATATTTTCACACTTGGTGACATTTTGTCAGGTCATGACTGCAAAGCTTGCTATATTTTATTGAGATTTTACATGACGGACTATTACAAAGTAGCACATAGAAGGAAAAAAATGACATCAGATTTTTTTGAGTTTTACAAGTAGAAATAAGATAAGTGTGGCATCCATTTGTATTCAGTACCCCTGACTCAGAAATTTTGCAGAACCATCTTCTGTTGCGATTACAGCTTCAAGTCTTAGAAAATGCCACTGTCATCTTTTCACGTGTAGGACTTTCTTCTTTCAGGAATGGTTCAAGCTCATTGAGACTCTTCAGGTTTTGCCACATATTCTGAATTGGATTTTGGTCTGGACTCTGATTGGATCATTCTAACACATAAATCTGATTTCATCTAAACTATTCTGTTGTGTGTACATAGAGCTGTATGTTTAGGGTTGTGAACCTCCACCACTCAAGTATTCTTCCCGGAGTGCCATGTATTTTGGAATTCCACAGAAAAATCAGGGACTAGATGCATCTGCAAAAACTGAACTGTAGATAACTGTAGATTTTTAGTATAAAAGATGCTAAAGGTCATGAAGGCTGGTGTGAAATTTTCCTGGAAAGAAAAAATGAGATTTACTACAACGTGGATTTATTGTAATCATCCATCCATGTAGCAGTCAGTCAGTCTTACTCATATTGCACACTCCTAAACAATAGCTTTATTCTTCCCACTTTTTCTTCAAGATCAGATTTGCAATGTAAACAACTAATATTTGTCCCTTTAATACTCATAATCCACATGAACTGTGGATCTCTGTAGTACCTCCAAAGCTAAAAAAATGTTAACCATAGTTGAACTAGATTTTATTTAGGGGCATCAGAATATAAAAAGAGCTAAAGATACAGCCCACCAGTTTTGATTTTGCCTTTTTTAAAACAGTTGAAAACTGTAATTTTCTTCACACTTTACAATTATGAACTGCTTTATGTTGGTCTTCCATATATAAAAAATATTTCCAGTTTGTTGGCTGTCAAAGTAGTTTGTATACTTGTCCATAGTAGTGTATGCATTAAAAATAGTATGAAATAGTTTTTTCTTTCTTGCTTTTTGTGACTGACAAGCAAAACTGATGAGAGAATCGGGACAGAATGGAAATTATTAATGTCAAATGGATAATTTAGCATTTTTGACAACCATTTATTTGATAAATAAAGCATGTTTTGTTCATTCTGTATAACTGTTGACAATCCACCCTGAATAAAATATTCTCAAACCTGTTATTTTATCTGTTCACTCATCTATCCGTCTATAGTGCCGTTTATGACCCAGACCACTTCAGACTCCTCTGATCTTTGTTTACGTGCCCTATGTCTGTGAATGCTCAGTGTCTCGCTCTTTACCCCCCGGAGAGGTTACATGTTGTAAACATTGTGATCTTCTGACAGTCCAGCCATCAATACTTTGCTATGCTTTGCTTTTGATATCGACAGGTTGTGTGGTGAATCTCAATAAGCTGCTCTGTCCCTTTATTTCTGAAAGATTCCCCCTGTATGTTTGCAGAGTATGAGGACGGCAGCCTGTCGTCGTGGGTGAACAAGGAGCGCTTCCAGGGATACCTTCATATTGACGGCTTTACCTTGTATGAGCTTGGAGAAACAGGTAGCGCATTCCACTTGCAGACATATTTCATTTTCATTTTTTTAATCTAAAGAATGTGACTTTGCAACAAAGTATATTGTTCCCCAACATACACATGTAACCTTCCAAGAAATTCTCTAGCATAACCCCCAATTCAAAAAAAAATAATTCACTGTTATACAAATAAATGTAGCAAATTGTAACATTTACAGAGCTAAATTTGAGATGTGTAGTGGCCATCCATTTCTGTTTTATCACATACATTTGTGACTTTTAATGATATATTTGATTTTCAATTTTTTAAATTTGGTTAAGTATTTGTCAGAAAATTTTTGTGATTTTTATTTTTGTACCTATAATTCTGCATACATGTTTGAATTTATAGTTTTCTGTAATCCATAGAGGATTAAAATTAGAAAATAAAGGCTCAAATTAGGACCAGACAATATGGCTTGAAACTAAAATCTAAAATTTTAGTTTCAAGAATAGCAATTTCTCGCTTCCTTTTCTGAAAAAGACATAAGACCGAAAATATTTTCCAAAACTGCATCTTATTACAATCATCCCTTCGGTGAATTGATTTGAATTTGAAGTTCAAATAAATGTACGACTGTAAAAACACACTTATCACCCTACCTAAGGCCTAGCATCTTGCTTGACAACACTCAACAATGGGAATCCAAGGAGTGCATGGGTGAAAAGAAATCCAGATTTTCCAAAAATGTATCTTAAACAATCGCCGCACCCTTAGCTCAAATATATGGTGTGGATCCCGAGCCACCCTGTATGCTGGAAGTAACTACCATACAATGCAAGAAAACTAAAATAACTGTACATTTTAAAAGCTCAAACACCAAATATACTTTAACATGCATTAATACACAGAGTGGAAATCATTTTAGCACTATGGTAGAAGCCAGCATCAGCAGTCATCCTTGTCTCCTTTCTTGGTTGCACAGAGCCAAGGAGCATATGAGAACTTCTTCCTGGAAATTTACTTTAGTTATATTTTGATAATATTTCTTTACCAGATGAAACGAAGCTCAAATTTTTTTACAGACTCAGTTTAATGCTTTTCTGCTTTATATTTTGCGCTGTAGCTGTGGTTTTTTTTATTTTGTTCTTTCATGCATATAGCTCTTCTTTAATCTTTACAACCAAAGACGCTGGTAAACATTTCTAAACTGCATATTAAAACAGAAGCATAAATCAAGCATGTCAGCAAAATGTTGTTATATAAAAAACGCCCTAATGTTTGGCAGCCTCGCCCTCAAACGTGTCGCTTGCCATAAGGCAGCTTTAAAATTAAAAGTCAAACATGTTCTATCAGAAGCTTGTTCAGCTTCAACTGTACTCATAGAGCTATTTTTGCTCAGTCTTTATGCCCTCCAGAAACAGCCAGGTTTGTTATTCTTGTTCAAAAACTCCTTTCCTTGTAAAGGTAATTTAAGCTCAAATGTGAAATGCAAACTGCCTCTTAAACAGCGGTACATTGATACTCTGCAGTGCTTCTCTAATATTAGACACAGTATTTTCTTCCTTTATAAGCTTTATACTTACAGCATTAGAGCAGCTGTGGTTTGCTGGATAAGTGGCTGGATTCCAACAAGGTGTGCAGTTTAATGCATGGGTTTTCTATATTTTCATGTTTCCTAAGGTAAGAGAGTTAACCCTGATGTTTTCCCTGAAATACTTAGTGGTGCAAAAATGTTAATGAATAATCTGTACACTTCTCCAGTCGGCTTTCACTCCTTTACAACTGAAATTTCTCAGACTTTGTAAGCTCTTTTCTTTATGTTAACGGCACTCAAATTCATACTGAAAATATCCAGTACAGCATTGTCAACTTCACATGCAGAATGTGGACTAGGAGTGCAATGCTGTACTGGATTGTTTGTTGTGTAACTTTTAAGTGACACCAAAACAAAATAGAGTGAACTCCCAACTGTGTGGATGGGTTGATATTTGGAGAGATTAAGGTTTCTCACGCAGCTGCACAAAGAAAGGTTGACCAAACCATGTCAGGGTGTGCATTTTTCAACAGCAGTAAGGCACACAGCTCACTCTACACTTAGCTGAATTTCTCACCTAAAACAACTTCAAACTAAATGTAAGCATCTCAGATATGGAAGAAAAATAAGCTTATGTCCAAATGCAGCAGGTTGTAGAATCCAATTATATGTAGCATGATTGGATTCTGTATGTACCATACAGTTCAGGCTCTAAAGGGGCTTCTCCACTAGAGCGGCTTTAACCGGTTCTGCCCCAGTCCAAATTAATCTCCGTTTGGTTGCTGTATGCGGTTATTCCCCGTTTTCGTACTTTTTTCAGAAGTAGTACAAGCCGTGCCAGCCAGCAGATTGAAATCAATGATTGTCTTATTTATGTCACTGCAAACTCCATACAACAACATCTCAACCACCAAAGTGGGCTGGCGGACATGTTGTCTACCATCATAAAGCTGCACAGCTTGGAGAAGTGTAATTATGAATTTAATCTTGAACACTGCCATGAGCACACGTGTTAACGTTTGGAGTGGAATGACCATGTTTCGCTACCCAGCAAGCAGCATGACTCTCAGAAGAATGGGCAGAAATGAAAAGCGAGAAATTGTATCTCTATTCAGCGATCTGTTGGACGGAGCAGTTTGAATTACATAATAATTAGTTGTGATGTGCAGTTATTTCTTTGTTTTTAATTTTTCTTTTTAAATAAAGTTAATGTGTGGATTTTGCTTTACATCTATTGACCCTCATTACTTAAATCTAAAATCTTGAGGTTCTCCATTGCTGAGTGTTGCTGCAAACCTCATTAGAATGTCGACCAAAGCTGCTGCACGCTCACAGCCGCCCAAATCCCTGCCTAAATTCACGCCCACAGTACAGAGGATCAAACTGTACTGTTTTGGCTGTAATTGATCAACTGTGGTAGAACCAAACCAGACATTAACCGGTTAGAAGGAGACATGATAATGGAGAAGTGGTTTAAGTCTGGAGACATTGGATTCCCACTGGTTGTGGGATCTCATCTCCATTTCTCTCTGCATTGGGATCTCCTCCAGTGTTAAAATTTTTTGTTTTTCCATCATGGAGAAAACACCATCCCAACTCTGTACAACCTGCATATATGGCGCCATTTTGAAGAGAGAATAAACAGGCTTTCCAATGGTAAAAGGTTAATTATGTAGAAGCATTGTAACAACAACAAAATCAACCAAACACAAACCTTACTACTTTACTACTCTCTGTGTAAGTGAATACTGTTTGATTCTATTTAGGCTAATTCAGGTTGCTTTCTTTCTCCTTTAAGCCAGACTTCCTGCTTTTTAAACCTTAGCAATAATGCCTTAATTGGATAAACAATGTGTGACTGTTCAAGAATTTGCAGTTTTGATTCATGTGAATGCTTGAAGGAAGTTTAAAAAAAAGAAAGTTGGCAGAAGCCCTGTTGCTGGAGTCTTTTCAACCAAATATCACATTTCATGGACTGCAGCTCAGTGGAGCTGCTGGGATGACATTTTATGCTTTAAAAATCCCCCCCTCCATCCCACACATCATAAGTCATACTGACAGAGAACTCTGTACCCACATCTAAATACTGGTGTGACCCAAAAAAAATCAATGAAGAGCCTGAAACTGTAATTTAGGTTTATTTAACTGTGAGGATTTAAAGGACAGAGAGGCAGACAGGGAGATGAATTGAGTGCGTATTGAAAGCAGAATATGTTTGGCGATATTAAAAAGCACTTCTCCTTTTATGTTGTCGTGCACTGGAATATTGGAAGGTTATTCTTCAGAAGCGGAGACAACCACAATAACAACACAGGAGAAGCAGAAAACATTTGTCATCTTCCACATACCAATTTTTGTGTCCTCTCGTTTTTCTACATTTATCACATGAATATCACGCTTGCTGCATATTTATACTGGATTTAAGGCGCAAACTGTCAGTCTTCAGCTGGATAAACAATACAGTCACTAAACCAGTGGATTATAGAACTGAGCTGGCTATAGTTTCTGAAAATGCTCTGGCAAATTTACAGAAAAACAATGTGAGGTCTCAGATGGATGCATTAAATTAGATTCCGTCGCCAAGCGGATCTTTAAGCTTGCAGCAGACGATCTTTTAACTTGATGGACTTGAACATTTATAAGTTATTCAGAAATTCTCTCTGATGAAGCATGATTTCATTCTCATCCCGAACCTTTTGATGTGAGCGATGATCAGAGCTTTGGCATTAAGAATCCAAAACATCTTGACCCTCGTGACACGGTAATCAAGCCTTAATGATGGACGAGCTCGAATTGATTCTCGTTTTTAAATATGGGCCTGTAGAAAACAACCTTGAGTTTTATATTTCACTGCGTTTGCGCTCCATCTCTGGGTCGCAAATAACACCAAACATCATGCACAGAGACTTGATAGCAGAGAGTAGCAAGCTGAAAAACTGGTGAGTAATAATAAATCTCCAAATCTGATTTATGTAGAGGCATGTTTCGCATTAAACACCAAACTTCTGAAGCAGGACCTAAGCTCATGCGAACTGTTGATAAAGTGAAAAAGCAACAGAAAACATGTTGCCTTGTCTCTCTTGATGTCCAATTAATGTCTCATTTGATGAAGTCTGAGGCAATTGAAGATGAAGATGAAAACATAAATAAAGCTTTGGTCAGTTTAGAGTATGATGAAGGCTAAATAGTTGGGTTTCATATGCAAAGGTTTTGGCTGTAGATGATCTTTTTCTACCCCATATTTATGCTTATATTTGTACCCCTGACAGATTTTGGTTTAAAGTTTTAATTATTCAATCAAGAATTCAATTATTTTATTTCTATGGTGCTGATTTACAACACATCATCTCAAGGCACTTTACACAAAAGAAATTCAGTTCAGTCCAAACATGCATACATCCCAATTGATCCTAGTTGAGCTTAAAATAGGCAGAGCTGAGCTGGTGATTTTATCTGAGAATGTCTTTGTATGAAAAATGTAATGAATTTGTTTTGTATAAACCTACCTTAATATGTGTAAAAGCATAATAGGCCCCCTTTAAAAAATTCTCAGTTATATCTACTTGCATAAAAAAAACAAAAGCAATGACGCATAAGAAGTGTTAGAATCTTGCTGGCTGACTCGAAAACAAATAGTAAATTACTAATAGACTTAGTAAATACCAAAATTTCAAATATCCTTTCAACTCTTGGAAAATAAACTACCACAAATTCAGAAATGGATTAATGTCAACCGAAATGAAGTGAACAACTCCAAGCACAAAGTTCTTTGGTGAAATTAATGTTTCCATGTGAGTAATTTTCCATTACAGCTACATAATCCTGCAGTGATGACCGTAGTAATCATGCTCCTTAGCTGGTTGTATTATTGTGCCCTAACTATAATTGTTGAGAGACAAAAGTGAGACATTTTACAATTTTTGCAAAATTTGGACCTGTAATTTGCAGCGAAAACCTGTGATTGCTTAATGAGCTGCAAGCTTTTCTAACGACATTGTTACCACACAGAACAATATAAGCCAGAAGAAGGTACGTGAACATATGAGGAGTTAGAAGATAAATATTGGGGAGTTTGGGTTTACTTTATGAAGCATGATAAAATAATCATATTCAAATCGCTGGTTAATATTAAAATAGAAGAGAATACATTGTTCCTTTTTGGCTTAACAGGAAGTGTATCCCAGATAAAAAAAAAAAAGGAAACTGCACTGATGTTTCAAAATCCCAGTACTCTTTCAGACAAGCCACTGATGAATTACTTTTCAATGCATATTATTCTAGTTCAGTGTACCTTCTTAAGGTCTCAAATCCTTGCTGGCATTAATTATGCACATTCCTGCTTGAGAAACTCCCATGAAGACAGGCGCTCTGCAGTTGGAAGAAATGCACACAAACTAAGCCATATATTAAGATTTCTTCTCTGCATTGCAAGTATGTCTCTTCTCCTGACTCCAGGCTGTCCACTTTCTCTACATAACCTTTCTGCATCAGTGACCAGCAGGGGGCAGAATGTCTCTCTCATCTAAATGTCAAGGGGCTTCCTGCCTCAAACAGCTTAAATCAGAGACCTTTTTAAGTTGTGTAAGAGTTTTTTTTTTTTTTTAAGTAGACCTATTTGTCATTTCATGGGTTTTGGTTTTGAATGGCACCTAAATAGCTCTGCTACAAACTGAGCACTTGTTTCCTGCACAACGAAGCAGAAAGCTGAAGTTAGTTTAATGTTTGAGTGATTAATGGGTAAATCACCCTCCATGCCTCTCCTTTTCTTTTCCCTATTGAGCGCTGCTGAAGCATCTCTCATGCAGCTCCTACAGTTTGGAAAGTCTGGAATTTAAATATTTTCTCAGATCTGAATTAATATGGAAGATATTCATTCGTTTGTTCGTCTTTCTGTTCGTCCATCCATTAATGACCAAGTTTATGTGCCTTGGTTTCACATGATTCCAGCATACAAATATTTAGTATGCATCCACAGATCTGACTGTTCATACACCCGTGCATCTGTACATCCACTCACACTTCCACCCATAAAGTCTGTAATATCTGCTGTAAATTTCCTATGAATTATTATTTCAGTCATACTTATTGAATATTGTCTCTAAATATCAAAGGACTTCAGAGATTTCCTTTAGGAAAAGGAAGTAATTTTGGTACAAAAGTTGTATAAGAAGCCTCCTGCCAGTGTCTAACTCGTCTCAAATTGTCTCCATCTTTTCTTTATTCTGTGACTTAATAAATAAATAAATAAATAATTCATGTCTTCCTGCCACAGGTAAACTGGTGGCAATTGCGATCATCGACGAGAAAGACCCTACGGAGCAGAGCGGCAGGTAAAGACAAGACAGAAATTAAACAGCTGTGCCCGTAATAAACAAATGGCTCTCCACACTCTCCACCATAGCGGCACTTTGGTGTGTGGCTTTCGAATAGAGATAAGACTGACTGTTATTGTTCGGAGCTGCCCACAAATTGCAGCCAACGGCTAAAAATAAATAAAAAATAAGAAAAAAAAGGATGGGCTCTGACTTATGTGGCTTTTCACTCTCTTCTCATTTGCTTTTAGATTAAAGACCTTGATGCAGCGGGTGGCGAAGGAATACAGAGAACAGTTTAACAGGTGAGGCACGGAGACACGATGAGGTCAGAGATGAAAATCCAATTTATACATTTATTTCAGGACGGCGTACTCGCTGGGGAAATGCTGCCAGTCTATTCACAAGCAAGTTTATGCCATTGTCAGGGCACGTCTGTTTTCCTTTTCTTTTTTTTTTTGTAGCGGTTCAGTAGAAAGGTAATTATGTGAAATGTCAGCTTCCAAATATAGGTGTTCTTTTCAGCTGTCAATCACAGCCGCAGCTCAGCCTTTATTAATGCATAATTTTCTGTTTTCCTGCGCGAAAACAACTCTGTACCGGGGTGTTTATGTTGCGTGCTGCGCTGCTCGACCTGTTCTCATGCAGGAACGCTGCTCTGTAACAAGGCAAATAAAAACAAAGCAGTGTATAATTTCAGGAGAAGCTATTTTTGCTCCAAGAGGATGGGAAAAAAAAGGGAAGCAGATTTTAACAAAGGGCTGTCAAATGAAAGTGTGTTGATTGTGCGCAGTGGGTTAACTTAAAGCACAGCTGGTGGGTCATCCTCCAGCTGAAGGATTCTGGTTAAAGCAGGAATGTACTGTGCTGAAGTGGCTGCTGCATTTGAATAAAGACGTCCTCCTCAAACCGCTGTGATCAAAGCGCTTCTCCCTCTCCAGGCATTCCCATTAGGGCTGATTGAATTACTCAGATCCCTATCATCAATTATACCACTATCTGCCACACTACCTTCCGCTGTTCCTTCGTTTTTTTCTTCCCCCAAAGATGTCTGAATTTGAGTTCCCCCCCACAGAGATCAGAGCCGCCTGCAGGGTTCTGACACACCTAAACGGAGCTTGTAATTACGAGGCGCTGGCTGCAGTGTCGCCCCCGGTGGTAGGTGGAGGTAGCACACGGAGAGAAGAAATCACAGGAGAGGGCTGACATTTGAATGAGCCGATGGCGTTTGATGCAGCACTGTGGTATTCAGCTCACCCACCATTTGTGGCGTTCCTGGGCAAACGGGATTCTCGTCAGTCGGTGGGCATGAATGTGCTGGAATTGAGCACATGTTGCTTTGTCTTGGTTTTGATCTGCCAGTTGGAGCTGAAAATAAAAAAAGCTTTATCACAAAGTGTTACAAACTGAGACCTCTGAGCCTTAATTTCTATCCATAAAGGATTTTGGACTCTCATAATTCCTCATTTAAAGCCCACGAGAGTCCGGGTAAGCATACTTTTAGACCCAATGTTTAGTTTTATACTTTATAATGTTCACATTATCCAAGAATAGATTCTTTTTAGGAGTTCTATGACATTGTTTTGGTTTTAGATCCCATAAGTACGCAATGCTGGTTTTTCAGTTCACTCTACTCTGCTCATTTAGCTGTTTTTAGTGGTAAAAAAAAAGAAAAAAAAAACTTTTCAAACCCAGCCCAAAACGGCAAAGTAAAAGAACAGAAAGCAGTGTGCTTTTAGCATACTGGGAACCAGAAAATAGAAGGAGTATTGGGCTTGAAGGGATTTAAAAGAAACTTCAGTGGTGCAGCTTAATATTTTTTTCCTTTTAAAATAAATTCTTTTGCCAATTTTAGTCTAATAATACCAAAGTTTATTATGAATTCAGTGCAGATATTTTTGCAGGATCTTGAAATCTAAAATTGCTACTCCTGCAAGAGGATGGATGGCTGCATGGATGGATAAATTGTTTATTGGATGGGTGGTTGCAACAATAATGCATGGTTTGGATGGATGGATAGAGAAACATCAAACATTTCTTTGTATTTTTGAGATGCTGTAATGCGTAATATTGTTGTTTATTTAAAGTCAGTATTTTATTTAAATCAGCTTGACTGGTGTTCGCTTAATTAGAAATATACTTGGTGAACCTGCCCTTATAAAACTGCAAGTGTGGGAGTGTTTAATTAAACTTATATTGTGTTCTTAGCAGCCTGATTAATGGAAGATTAGAATGCATAGGGACCAAATCTACTAAAAAATAAATTTAGAGGCAAAATCTGAATAATAATAAAAAAAATATTATAGCCTTTCCATCTCACATTTTCAATGTTGCATTTCCTCACTTCTCTTGTCGCTCTTAGAGGTGTAAATCATTTTCTACCTAATTCAGATCTGTATCTCACTCCGCTGCTGTTTCCAGCGCGGGCTTTTACTTTATGATGAGTTTTATTCCCAGTCCGGTTTGCTATTGTCAGTACGATTATCTCGAACATTGACTGAAGGTTTTCTTTTCTTTTTTCTTTCGTTGCTTCCACAAAATTTATTACATTGTTCAGTCTTAATAATCATGCCATTCACATAAGCATATGCGGTACTGCTTAGCACCCTGGGACAATCCTCCTATATGTAGCAATGATTCAAAATGAATATAATGTATATGTGTGGGCCGTTGCAATCAGTCATTCGGCGAAAGTCGCCGGTTTCTCTGGCCCTCCCTATCCCTTCCCTCATCTGCTTGCAGTGTGTTCTTCTCAGACATAGTGCAGTACAATGAGGTACAAATTGAATTCCTCCTCCTTCCTTATCATTTAGATAAATAACCCAAGACTTTTCTGTGGCGAAGGAGATGAGGAGAAGCATAGGGACGGCACAGGATGGAGATTTGGGGATATTTTTTTTCAGCCCCTCCCACAGTGACAAAAGCGTTCTTATGTTTTCAGCAGCGGGGACATCATATTACTTTTAACCAAGTTTTCTATTTGTGTGATATTGTGCATTGAAGATACTGTCCCAGTTTGTGCTAACAATATACAGCCCACAGAGACGGGAGATAGAGCTCATTTTACTCTCTCTTATTTTTCTTGCATCTCCAGAGACTTCCAGTTTGGCCACATGGATGGGAACGACTACATTAACGGCCTCATTATGGGGTGAGTGTCTCTCTCCTCGTGTCACAGTCTTCTCTTTCAGCCTCAACTTACCTTCTGTCAGCCACTTATCTAGGTCTGCAGTGGCTTATAATGCCGGCCTTTGCCATTAAGGATTCTTTCTTCAGGAGTAGTCAATTACACCGAAATGCTGTCATTTTTACTTGTGCTGCTTCTTGGACCTTCAGACACCATGGCACAAAAAACACAAAACATTCACAAGCTGCTGCAGATTTGCATGTGAGAAGGCCGTGTAGAATGGAGACCTAATTGAGCAGTTTTTACAAATGGCGATCATTTTATCACCTTCACTAAGGTATCCCTAAATAAAGTAGCTCTCTCACAGAACAATTCGGTTGTTCTGTGAAGGTCTAAGATGTGTGTTAGAGAATATCAGCAGGTGAGCAAGTACATGAATGCAAAAACATATTGCAGGCGGGTCAGTGAAAAGTTGTGAAAATGATTAAAGCAGACAAGTTTAAAAGGTTTGAACACCTCTCAGAGCTTTGTTCAGTCCATCACGAAAACTGAAAGTGTGGAACAACAGCAAAGACGTCCAGCTAAACTGACGGGTCAGGTAAGGAGAGGATTGGTGAGAAAAGCAGCCAAGTAGTTTACGATAACCCTTTAAGTGTTGCAGAGATCCACCGCTCTGGTTAAAGAATCTGTCGAGGGGACAAGTATTAGTTGTTCTCCAATCTGTCCCTTATGGGAAGTAGTCCTGTTTCCAGATTGTAACAGGCCATATAGAGAACACTACAAACGTGTGGAAGGAGTTTTTCTCAGATGAGACCAAGATGAAACATTTTGTTGGCCTTACTAGAGAGGAAATATTTTTTATGAAGGTGTTTTTTTGCAAAGGCGCTTTTGGCTTCACTTTCATGTCAGGGTGGCCTGGTCCCTCCCTTTCCTTGGCCGTTACTTGGGAAGAAAGCTGTTTGGACAGATAAGAACAACAACCTTTGATTAATTGTTATTCGACATGTCTGAAACAGAGCAGATGTTGATATCCAAGAGGTCCCAAATTATTTCTGCGAAATTCCAATATCCACTATAAACAATGCCAGAAATTCCTACGTAAATTGTGGGCAGTAACGCCATTGGTCAAAACTTTCCAATACACACCAGTAGAGTTGAAACCCTACAAAAAAAGAGATGTCAGAAGCCAGTTTCAAAGCCTTTTCACAAACAAAAGTGGATGAAAATATCAATCTGTAGATGTGCCATTTGGTTAGGATGGTTTGGTTCCCAAACACATGCAGATATAATTGCAGTGCTCCTCATAGGGCTGGTCAATTTTTTCAGAGCTGTCACAGTAAAGGGGCCTGAATAGAAACAGACAACATTTTAAGATTTAAAAAGACAAAAACAAATTTCCCCTGCTAAATCCAAATTAACTACATTGATTGTGTTGTTGTAATGTGACAAAAGTAGAAAATGTTGAAGGCGGGTTTTGTCGGACTCTGTATTAATGGATTGAATCTATAGAGGTCTTATATTTAATGTTTTTGCCTCCTAGTGCAGCAGTAATGATGAAGGACGATCCAACTGGAGCAGCTTTGTACCCAGTCTGGGGCCGACTGTTAGGGTGTCATGCTCTGAGAGACCCTCCATCTGACATGCCACACTTTTTAATTAGACTCAATACCACAAGTGTTACAGACCAGCAGGGCTGCAGCGGCCGCTTGTCTGTTTTGTGTCAAGTAACTTCTAGTGCCTCGTTATGTGTGTCTGGTTAATTTAGTGTGAGAGCCTGCATGCGTAATGGGTCTGCTGCAGGATGTTATTTTAATTTGAGCATGTTATTGTTTGTCGGAGAGAGATTATAGCAGCCATACTCTTCTAAGTCCTGTCTAATTAAGTCAGCGATTCAGCAGTAGGCTGCAGATTCTAAATGTGACCAAACACAACTGACAGAGTTCTAAATTTAAACAGGAAGTGAGTATATTTAAGATTAAAAGGGGTTGATTAGTGTTTCTAGTTCTGCATGAGAACATGCAGCATGCACAATGCAGGGTTTCATTGGCTCTGAATGTGGCTGCGGCAGTGTAGGATTAATTGCCCTCTTTTGAGGAATAAAATCCTGCGTTGTCCACCAATCCTTTCCCCTTAGGAGGCTCATGGAAATAAATCTGATGGCTTTTTATCTGCCTTTCTGTCATCGCCATGATGACTGTCTGGCAGCAGTCTGTCTCTCACTAAAGGCGACCCCAGCTTTCATCAGGGGCACATAAACACACCCATGAACACACACATATCTAAGATAACTGCTCTGAGTCTCAAGGGTATCCTTGGGTTTGTTTTAATATAGGATTATTGCTAACGTCTTTACCAGGCAGTGAAAGACTAAAGATGTGAGGTATCCCTATGTGGGAGGAAGACTTTTATCAGAGGATGTGAATCATTAGAGAGTAACTTTAAATCAGCCTGTTAGTTCCACTTGAATGTGAGTGTTGATTGCTGGTGTTAGGGTTGGGGTGGTTTCACTAACAATCTTATTTTTAAAGCTATCCTGAGAAGTGGTAGCAGTGGTCATCAAACAGGAAGAGTGGCAGGGTTGACTCTCAAAACATGTGTGTTTTCACAAGCATATTCACAGTTGAATTACACAAATGGTTTGTTGAAGCAGCTTCTGATTCAGCTTCAGAATTAATCTTCTTGATCTCATGCCTGCCATTAGCTTATGTTACATCTGTGGTAGGTACAACAAGCTACGGGATAATATTATATACCATGACACAAATAGGATAGACATCAGTAACAGGAGAAAATACAGGACAGCTGTGAAATGCAAAAAAATTGAATTTATCTACCAAATTAAAAAGAAGCGAAATAGAAACTGGTTGATAAGGCTGCTAAGATAGACTGAAAAGATGCAGAAATGTCAAACTTTTTGTGTTCCAATTGACAACATGCTCATGTTTTCTCCAAGCATCTAAGCTTGGCACAAGAGGTTGCAAAGCAAAGACCTTTTCCTCCAATATCAGCACGAGTCCTGCTGATAGACTCCAGCCAAAGACGACTTCATATTAAAACTGAACGGCACTTCAAAAAAAAAGGATTAATTCAGAGGTGTGTTCACTTTTGCACCAAGGTTATTGAATTTGTGTATTTTGTTTTGAAATTATTTATCATGGTTTAATCTCTTAAGGGCCACCATAGTATGAAGCAGCCATTTGTGTTTGCATTGGAAAAGAAGGGACTCTGCTGGTGCAAAGCATGTTCCTTCATCATCACAGTGAACCCCCTGTAGGCCCACTTAGAGGCATAAAGGCTAATCCATATTTAGTTTAAATGAGGGCCATCTGTTGGAGTATGGTGGTGAAAATATGCATTCATTATGTCTGTCTGTGTGTGTGTGTGTTTGGAGCTCTCAGCTGGACAGAGTAGTGAAGTGTTGATGACTCCACCACACGGGTGTGTGTGTTTGCACTCTGGATCTCAGCTGGGTGGTGGATTGGGACATTGACGGATATGTGTGTGCATGTGTGCAATTTGTTGCTAGGTTGAGTATCACCGCAGGGATATGAGGTAGCGGCACAGTGATGGACTGTTTGTGTGACTGTGTGTGCATGTGCATCTAAGCAACGACATACCTTATCTAAGCCAGGCTTTGGTGCTGCACAAGATGTGTGGAAAAAGGATTAGTTGTTTTATGACCTTATTCCTTATCTCACAAGGATTTATAATTCCTCTGCCGATTTGTGGAGATTAAGCAGCTCAGGAGTGTAAAGTGAAGGTTACTGTTTGAGTCCTCTGCTAAACTAAAGATGAGTGGACCTTAGGGCCACAGCATAGAGGCAGAGAGGCTTCCCTTAAGACGGCCAGTGATTTACTAAAAGGAGTTTTTCACCAATTGGGTTCCAGTGCTTGACCAGGGCTGGAGATGAAGCTAGAATCTATTTTTTTAAAAAAAGAAAGAAGCAGTAAATGTTTCTACAGCTATATAGAGAACACCAATTATGTCAGTAAAATGTTCTTGTTAATTTGACTTGTGTTTAATGTTAAACATTAGTAATTCTTGTCTTTATATTATAAACTATGCAGATAGAGAACACCAATTATGTCAGTAAAATGTTCTTGTTAATTTGACTTGTGTTTAATGTTAAACATTAGTAATTCTTGTCTTTATATTATAAACTATGCAGATTAATAGGAAAACTAAGTTCTTTATTTAAACTGACATATCTCCAGTAAAACCATAGTGATGGTGTTTTCAATTAAAACACCAAATAATGAGCTGAAAACTTTTATTAAATGAATATTGGGATTTTAACATAAAACATGTTGGTAAGTAAAACTTTTGCTTAAAGTTTAACATAAAAAAGCTTTGTTGCACTGCTCTTAAAGCAACATGCAGTAGCATTGAGTTTATAAAACCAGGTTTGCAATTTTAAAAATAACTAAATGTTTTTTATGTCTTTTGCTGTAACAAACACAAGCAAACCCCCTGAGTTTCCCACATTTTGCTGGAAAAACAGAAGAAACAACAGGATTCCTCATCTTATTAGAAGTCTTCTCTTTGAAAGAAACCCCGTGGGAAAAGTTAGGTTCCTCTCAGTATAAAACACTTTGTTTATCACACTACTGTATTATCTGTGTCCCAATTTGTTCTGTAAGATAACTGCATTTTGTTCCTACTTTGATAATGGCAACTTGTGGTGCAGAGGTTAAGAAGATGAAATGTCTTGTTCTGTTGTCTTTCTTTTTCTCAGGGAGGTGACAGTGCCTTCCGTTATCATACTCAACACATCCAACGAGCAATACTTCATGCCTAGCGAGCTGATTGAGAGCACGGACCAGCTGGTCCAATTCATCAGCAGCGTTCTGAACGGTTCTGCACAGGTTAACACCCTCCACTCCTCTCGTCTCCCTCCGCTGCTTTCTGTTTAAGCTTTCAACTCAGAATAGCCCATTCACCCGCTTCTCCTTGTGTTGTACCATTGTAATCACCTCAGTGCTCCTCATTAATCACACATGTTTTCTTGCATTGTAAGTCCTAAGACAATTTGCACAGTAAAAGAAATTGCAATCTCCTTTTGCATGTTTAGATTCTGGTTAGGCTCTGTCCTGCTTGGACAGATTATCAACAAGTCTTTGAAATCAAACAGCCAGATTCCTGCATTGCTCTGTAATGACAACCTTGAGAAGAGATTTCATGGTTCCTTCCTGCTCTACAGTGAAGGCACCAGATGTATCAGACCATAAGCCAAACATGCAGAGGTTCTGTCTTTTTTTTCTGGACTATTTTTGGCTTCTTAAAACAAACCACCTCCCACAAAAAAGGGGAGCAGCAGAAACCTGCAGTTTTCTGTCGTCCAGTTCCGGGCAAAGCCTGGACGGCTTTAAGCTTTTCACATCATGACCATAATGTTTGCCATGAGCCTCTTTCATGGCTGGTCTATACTTCATGTGTATCCATGCAGAATAATAGTGGTTGGAAAGTATTCTGCTGTGGGCTTCCAGGGAATTCTTGAAGAAGGGGAGATCCCCCCTCCTCTATTAATGAACAAAATCTCTGAACACAGGAATTACAGATGGTAAGTTTTGCTTCAGACATAAAAAGATAAGGATGGTGGTCTGTTCCCACTTTCCACTACTGCTTTTTTTTTTTTTTTTTTTTTTTTTTTTTTTTTTTTTAGAAGATTTTGAACTCCCTTTTATTGTGGTACATGACCAGCTTTAGCATTCAAGTCTTCTATACTTGAAAAGCATTTCTTTCTCTTACGCTTCAGTAAGAGAAAGAAATGCTCAAACGGCGTTCTATAAAAAGCATTGTGAAAACTTCTGCATCCATCTTTCTGCAACAGAAGCTCAGTGTGCAACAGCTGCTACCTAAAAATTAGCCTCATGCCCTCTTCCAGCTAATTTACTGAGGTGCTGTTTGGGGCAGAGCTAATTAACTGGACATCCTGATGAATTAGCATCAGCACACATCATTCATTTCTAAGCCCAGATGCTTTTATAGGCAAATGAGGTCAGAGCTGAAACATGGGACACGAACTAAAGCTGAGGACGTTTAATAATTTTTTCCTGAAATACAAATTTCTATTGAAAACGTGTTACTCACATGACTTATCATGTTTTTGCAGTGTATAAAGCACAAAGATGTTGTCAAGAACCACAAACAGACCCCAGTTTTTTCTATCTTTGATCGTTTTGCAACACGTTTCCCTAACCATCCCCTATATTTATAGTTTTTTTTCGCTCTTAAATTTAATTCAAGGTGGCATTTAAAAAGGTCTTAAAAAAGTCTTGCATTTGACTTCTTGCTGTACCCTTCTATCTATCGACTAAATACTTACACTCCAAACTGGCTGTTTAACACAGTAAAGTAAACAAGAGGTCATCAGTAGGGCAGATGAAGCTTAGGCAAACATGAAAGAATCTGAAGGAAACGGATTCTTTGCATCTGAAGTGTTGAGTGTTTCAAGAAGGTACTGATCCGTTGAAGGAGGCACATGCATTTAATCCATTTTTTAAAATTGCAGGTAAATAAAGCAATATGTGAAGTCCTTTACATAATTCCTAATAAGAACTGGATTGTTGTTATTTTCCTTTAAGACTGTAGTGGCTATTCTGTCTTCATTAAATTGTTTTTCTGCAGGCATACGGCGGTGATGGCTTCATCCAGCGGTTCAAACGTGTGGCATATGATGCCAGGTCCACCATCATGGTAAGATGTTGAGATTTCTGTTCAGGCTGCTGCATGGTAGCAGTCAGAGGTTACTTTCCCAAGCACAGAGCAGTTGTGCCTTTTATGAGGAAAAAAAAAATAATTTCAGAAGTTGTGGTTATGAAGTGAAACCCTTTGGGTAAAAGACAAAAAAAAAAAGTTATTTCCTGTTATTATTTCTTCCCTCCATTACTTCAGTTTTGTGTCTGTGATCCATGGCCTTTCCAAACCATCGCTTGGAACTAAACTATCACAGAATTTAGATGTTTATATCTCTGAAATGTTTTTCTGACATTTCAGACTCTTTCTTTATTGGTTTAAGATATTAGGGTGACAATCACCCTTCACAGCAATATTTTGAGCTGCAGCTCACATGTATTGAGATAAACCAACTATCTAACGTTCTCTGTATTTTAATCTGTTTTAAGATGTCTCTCGTTTGGTGCAGAGGGACATTAAGGCAAAGCAGGTTTCCACTTTAAGCAAAACTTTTGCTACCTTCTATACTTGCCCTTGTCTGTGTTTATGTAAGCAGTGTAAATGCTATGCAGAGAGCATAGAGAGCAGGTAGGAAACATTGCATGGATGCAAGGAAGCAAGCAGCAGAGCAGTGAGACTGGGAGGAGAAGAGAGACAGGAGGTTGGACTTGCTTCTCCTCCCACATTTGCCCTAAGTAGCTTTTTTGGGAGAGCAAGTGTTTATACTACCACGGGTGCGAGAGGAATGTATTCACAGCTGTGTTGTAATGCATTACAGTCCACACACCAGGACTTGCATTTGGGTTAAACTAATTACTGCTCTCTGGCATGTCCTTTACGGAGGGATTCATAAAAGCAGCCAGTAACCTAAAGGAAATATTTACTTTAGTTCCTGTAGGTCATAAAAATCTGAATAATTCTTATTTTTTCTGAGTTAATAGATTAGTGTTCGTATATTTATATTTAGGACCCATATCCCCCAGGAATTGAAAATATTTGTCTGAGTGTGTGGGAGGACTTTCTCATTGGGCTGTGGGCAGTTTTTGACGATAACATAATTCTATGGCCTCATTCCTTGTGGTGATCCACTCCTAAACCTGACACAATATTTAAAGTGTCTTACATAAATTTAGAAGTAAAATGGACTGGACTGATTCTCAAGTAAACTTTATCCTAATTTGGAAATACAAGTCTCATATTTTGAAGAAAGAGTTTACAGGCATACAGGTTAAGATGTTTGAGGTCCGGCATGGTGTTTTCACAGTCAGTGATGATTTAGGAAATCCCTGTCAAAGTCTGCACTGCTGTCTACCAGGACATGTCGGAGCAAGTCATGCTTCCCTCTGTTGACAAGCCTTTTGGAGATGCTGATTTCATTTTCCAGCAGGATGTCTACCCTCAAAAAGTACCAATATTTTAAGGCTGGGACTTAAACTCATTAATTTTAAAATAATCATGTAATATTTTTGTTTTACATTCAAAGGTACTTGCCTGAATCTTTGTATTTGAGCGTTTCTGGTACGCCCTTAAATGTGACACACAAGCAATATACACAAACATGGATGGATGACAAAGCTATTTCTCTTAGCTAGCTTGGAGTTAATTTTTGCTTCATAAAACGATCTGATGGAGTGCTGGAAAAGGCTATTGTCTGCTAAAAGGAGTTGGCCAATAACCACAGCTATTCAAGCCTAAAATATTATCTCAATGCAAAACACTTTACAGCAGCACAGACGTCCTCAACTCTGATCTCATCGTCCAGAATCCAAGAACTTACATGAATGAAACTTCAAAGCTGAATAGGTATAATAGCACTTTGCTATTATAGTTAGCAAAGTGCTATAAACTGCTATATAACCAATCTATTATAGTCACATTGCTTTTTCAACCAATCTGATGGTTGAAAAACCGAAATAACAGATTAAAAATAGTCAATATATTAATTTGTTGTTGAGTTCAATAATTTATCAGCAAAAAGTTTGTTTTCAACTGAAAGTATTGCTTATTTTGTCAATGTATAGCTTTTGACTAAAATTTTATTAATTTCAATTCATTATTTATAGATCCTGCAATTAACTCAATTAAAATTTTTTAGTAAGTCCTACTAATACATACATAAATGACTCATATTGTACGTACGGTTGTGCCTAAAAAATATTAGAAAACTGGGACAAAATGGTAGAGAAAGAACGTTTAAAATGACAGTTTTAAGTAATTCTTTAAGGTTAATACTAGAAGTTGAAGCGATGGGTTGAAGTGTATTTATTCAGCCTTGTTTAGAAATTATTTTCAAGGACATTGCAAGTATGTGCCGCTATAATCCATCTTTATTTTTGATGCTATACATTGGGAGCTCAAAGAGTAATTAAAGTATATTTAATTGCAATGAATGATAGTGTAAGTTGTCTGGAGTTCATGTTGATGCCAAAATGCAAAGTAGAATTTGTGGAAATATGTTCGTTGAAAGATCAAGTTTGATTAATTTATATTGCTCAACAATAATAAGCAAGAGTTTTGTTTTTACTTCATCTGTTAGATGGAACAGAGGTTATAATTTTAATAGTTTGAGTAAAAAACAGAAAGAAATGAAACTCAAACTATTATTGTTTCCCTAAATAAGCGAGCTGTAAGCATCAGAATAGAACAGAAACAGTTAATAGACATCACACTGACGCCAAGGAGCTTATCTAAATGAATCTCTGACAGGATCATGAGGAAACCACATTAGACCCAGTGAGTCATATCTGGACGAGTTAGCATAGTGCAACCAATCCTTACCTCATCTACTGTCTCATTGCTCTGCCGATTACCATCACTTTTCCATCAGCAATAACCGGAGGTAACCTGAATCATTTTCCTCTCCAATTCTCAGTAGCAGTCGCAATCTACGACCAAATGCTCCCTCCTGGGTATTATTTTTATTTATTTTTTTTATCTATCTGTGATATTGTCGTCAAATGAAACATTTTTCACAAAGAACTAAAACTCTTCTCAGCTGACCTCTGCATTGAGGTTTAAAGTGGAGATGATGGATTGTACATTTTACTGCAGCGGTATGGAAATTGGAAAAAAAAAAAAAGTAGCAGAAGGAAGAAAATGAACTTGCAATAATAAAAAAATGCTTCAATTGGGGGCAAGGAGAAGATACCTACTTTTGCAAAGTTCTGTATGAGTTTTGTATTTACCAATTTAGTGTTGTAAATTACAATATGCAGAGTGTTCTAATAAGGAGAAAATTATAGTACAGTTTCACTTATTTAGGGAAGAATGCTGGTACTCTTTCTCATTGGACATAAATACTGGAACACAAACAGTTATGCTCAAAATTATTCATACCACTTTGTTTAAGATAAATGAACAGCAAAGTGGGGTAATTAAAAAATATATATATTGTTTATCTGTGTATAAAACCACAGACTCTTTATAAGAAACCCAAAAAGCTGCTAATGAAAGCAGCGATGTGAACACTGATTTTGGAAGCAGTGTTTGATAAACAGCTGTTGGGAGGAAGGATCTACGATGATGCTCCTTTGCACACTTAGGATGCAGAAGTCTGCCACTGAAGGACCTCTGCAGTTCTGCATTAGCTTCATGTATGGGGTAGTGATGTTTTTAGTCTACTCTGACCATTCCAGCAAAGAGCATCCAAGTGGATAATAAAAATAAACAAAGAAAAACCAAACAGAAATTAATCTTAAACATATGAAGTCTCTTTTTGCTCCTTCAAATTATTTCTGATCTGCTAATTAAAAACCTGGTGATGCAGTTCAAGTGAATAACTAGATAAATGTGTTTTCATCTAAAGCTTAAAAGCATTTTCAGCGGATATTCTTTGATCTGTGAATGGTATCTATTGAGATGTTTGATATTTGATAAACAGTGACTCATCACACAACAGTTCCAACATACAACCACTCAAATACACATGTGTGTTTTTTTGTGCGAGAGGGAGTCGAGAAATAACGGCAGAGCTTGATAAGAAGACGAAACTAAGATGAGGGACCCGTTGACCCCATTTCCTCTGATGTGTGTTTGCATCCGGCCTCCTCTTAAAAAGTGACCATGGATAGTTCACATGCGTAACTGTGGTTGGCAGCTTCATTATATTTCACCCAAAAACCAAGAGAGCAATCAGTATTCTTGTTACCAGTGGGATGTAGTGGATACCATAAATAATCGAACTATTCCTACACAAGTTCACTTCGGTGTGGATTTTTGCTGGTTTGTACACAGTTGAAATTGCACTTGGAAGTTCAAATATATACATAATACCAATGGGATTTGGTTCAGGTTATCTGCTAGTTTAACCTAAACCATGTACGTTTGATAGCCATAAACAAGCTTCTGGAATATTTCTGATTGGGTAATTGACCACTTTTACCAGCAAAATTGGTTTGTACAGAGTTATACATGTTGAGAAGGTGGTCAGGAAAAAATGGTTGTGTATCTTCTTATAATGTAAATATCTATTGTTAGCTATAAGTATAATGGTTACCTATATACACTGTCAATTGAATGACAGATTACCAATGGGGCCTAAATAAGACATCAAAGTTGTTTTTGTCCTCTACTACAATTTAATCAAGTATTTAAAACAAAATAGAATGAAATAACTTTCTTTTAACTCAGAAGTGGTTTAAGTTATATTGAGCATATCGTCAGGAGGTATTTATTTTTGCATAGGTTTTGTCTTCAGTCTTACTAGATCATCCATTTGAAACATTTTTTTCAATTCAAGTTATTCAGTTTATGATTCTAAAAATTGTCACATTTTTATCTAGATTTACGGGTCATCCATGTTGCTTTTCCTAATGTGAAAGGAGTTTTAACCATGCAGTTGTAAATTTTACAAACACAAAGTTAACTACTGCAAAAGCAAGATCTGGTCTTTTCTAATTAAGAAACTACAAAGAGGATAATTAGAAAAGCAAGAGTTTTTGATGACTCACTTGGGTTGAAAGTAAATTTGAGACTTGCAGCAGGAATGAATTAAATTATTCTTTTTTAGTTTAGAAAGTTAACAGGATGATATATTGCATATCAGCCACAAAATAGTGTTGAGCTTGTTTTTTTTTTTCTTCATAGTTTGCTGATTCCAGACAGTTCTATTTTCTATTTCACACAGCTTGTATTTAGTATCATCATATGTTGAATTTAACGAGGAAAAGGGAAGCACCTTTTATGCAACGCTAACACACTTGAGCCTCTTGTTAAGGTGTCTGAGTGTAAATTACCATCAAAGGGACCATTAAAAAACATATTCGCTGTAAAGTGAATCCACTCTGAGATCTTGGACCCACAGGAGAGCCTTTTGCCTTGCCTGGGTAATCCAGACTTAATTAAGACAAGAAGGAAGGGTTTAACGAAAGGAATCTTCGCGAATGCTAATTTATGCAGATGATTAATGGCTTTTACCGCTGGTAAGTGTGTGCTCATTTAAATAGGATGCCGGAGTGTGAAGTTATTAATCTAACTTTTTTCTCCTGTCCTTTAACATGTCTTTCCCTCCCTCTTTTCCCGTTTTTGTTTTCCGTTGCCTCCCTTTCTCCGACACCAGTCCGTGTTTCGCAGCTCTCCTCTGCTGGGCTGCTTCCTGTTTGGCCTCCCGCTCGGCGTAATCAGCCTGATGTGCTACGGCATCTGCACGGCCGAATCAGACGATGGCTTGGACGAAAAAAGGGAGGGGCTCACCGACGAGGAGGAAGAAGAGGACGATGAGGAAGAGGAGCAACAGCGGCCAGCCGCTGAGCTGGAAGGCCCTGAAGAGGAGGAGGATGTAGGAGAAAAGGATCCCGAAGAGAAGAAAACAGATTAATGCAGGAGCACACGGCAGACGGAGGATGATTGGCTCAGTCAGTGACATGGAACTCAAAGACGTGTGTGTGATGCTACTTTGCTCCTTTGTTTTTCATCTTACTGCCACTCAAAGCCCCTCCAGCACCGACTCGTCCTCTACCTTTGAGTTCTGTGTGTCGTTTGCTGGACTGGCTGCCTGACGGAGCCTCTGAGTAAAAAAAAATAACAGCCTGTTTGATTACAGAGCGTCAACAAAATTTACAAGAAGGGATGGCTGTGAACACATCACCTTATTTATTGATATCCAATCATGGGATGGATTTCACTTGGTCAGATATAGTTACATTATTCAAACACCATCTTTTTTTTTTGTCATGTCCCAAAGCGTTGTATTTTTATTCTGTTTTAAAGTAATAACATTATGACATTTGAAAAAGCTACATCTTGCTTTTCAAATCTACTAGGAAATGATGAGGTATTTGTTTTTCTGTCCATCAACCTGCAGTGCTTTGTGAAAAGTATTAACACCTCTTGAATTTTTTCACATTTTTCAAATAACTCTACAAACATCATTGTTTGTGGAGTTATTTTTGTGGTGGGTGAGCACAATTACTATTATTAATAATTATTCCAGCTTTGTACACCTGAAGAGGACATTTTTGCTCTTCTTTGCAAAACAGCTCAGGCTCAGACTGGATGGGAGTGTCTGTGAACATTGATTAGATATCGGTCTGTTTTGAGATATGGATTCGATCTGAATCGTTCTGTTGCAGATTCTTCTTAGGGATTGTTTTGGGCTGCTATGAACAATCTTGCCACAATTCCACAAAGGCACAAAGGTCTGATAACAGATTCTCCCACCTGAGCAGTGGGTCTCTGCAGCTCCCCCAGAGGTAACCACAGCCTTATTGTTGGTCTTTCTAATAGGTTTTCCTGTACCTAGACTGTCAGATGGTTGCAGTTCCACTCTTTTCACTTAACAGTGACTTCTGAAGGCAATTGGGCTTGCATTATTTTTTACTATACTATATTTTTTACTTATGCAGACTATTTCAGTTTTTAAATTAGGAAATTTTCAATATTATGTAAACAATGTTCTTTCACAAAAAATCCTCAAAAATGCTCTGAATTTTGTTGGCAGGTGTCAAAATGGGGGAAAAGGTCAAGGTGTCTTAAAACTTTTGGAAGGCACTGTAAACTGAAGGTGATAATATGTTTAGAGAGAAAAAGAAGTGCCCAGGAAGGGGGACCTGCCATAAGTGCAATGTGCTTTTTTTTGTACTGTATGACATTGCCTGAAAACATTTCTTCTCGCTGTTCTTGAACGGGTGCAAAGTGCAGAGACAGTCTTGCATTTAGCCTATTTTTCTGTCAGCCACTTGTCCATTTGGGTTGCAAAATGACGAGAAGCGCTTGAATGGTAATTTGTATCACTCTCCGTGATGCCAAAAATAGGTGCGATTTCCTCCTTTTCTTTTTTCTCTCCCCCTTTTTAAAAATCCATTTCCACCCAAAAATTACCAACCTACTGAAAGCATCTTGTATAGATGGGTTCTACCTGTCAAGCAAAAGCCATAACATGCATCAATGGCTCCTGTGGCTCTCCTAACAACTCTTATTCCTCAAACAGACAGGCGCTGTCTGTTGGCATGTTTCATTCTGTCCTCCATCACTGGTTCCTTTATACAATTTGCCTGGCAGTTGAAAGTTTACATTCAGTGCTGTGACATGCACACTGAGCATAAGAAATATGAGGACCCTTTTTTTGTTACATCCCATTTTCAACTGGTCTCAAGGTTATCTTTATCTTTCTTTTGTTTCTTTGACTAAAATTTGTGAGTTAGGTGAAATCCTTTGCAGGTTATGGCTTCATTTTTTTTGTTTTTTTTAATTTATTTTATGTTTTTGTTTTTATGAAAAATGCACAAATGTTGTGTTTGGACTTTGAGATAAATTTTATTGCTTTGAAAACATGCTGGTCCCCATAAAATAACTTTGTTGTTTCCTAGAAATACCAGAGCTGAACATTTTCCAGCCTGTCCTGTTTTAAACTTTTTGGAAAGCTACCTAAGTTTCTTTTAGAAATTGGGATAAGAAAACTTTAAATTATCTGTGTGGAAACCGAGGACAGTTACAGTATGAACATCTTTATTAATGGACTGGAAGCAGCTGACCCTGCTAATAGATAAAATCTGTTCACCAGCAGCAAATAAAGTAAAATAAACCAGAATTTAAAGTGCTGTTTAAACTTGTTAAAACACAAATTAGACTTATCAGCAAAAGCAGGCTGGATTTTTTTAAATTTTATTTTATTTTATTTTTTTATCAGATGGAGGTCATCTGTAATCTCTACTGTGAAACTGAGCTTCCCTTGCCTTTGGTCTTTGTAGTTGCCTACTGTTCTTCAGCAAACTTTCCTCTTTGAGTGTCAACTGAGATTGTGTAACTTTATTAAAGATTTAAATAAAGATTTTCCCCTTTTTCTTGTTGTCTTGTTGGTGTTTATAAAATATTTTTCAAAGCCTACATAAACTACTTTATCAGGCAGTCTACTCTGTGGGGTTCAGTGAAATGGCCCAGAGTTGGTTTAGAAATTCACAGAACCTGGTATGTTCCAGTGAAACGTCAGGACCATTCATATTGTCTAAAGATGTACCCCACGGATCTATGTCAGGTCCCATTTCAGTCTCCATTTTTATAAATGATCTGGGACAGGGAAGGAATTCTGAAAAAAGTACATTTATATGCTGATGACACTTTTCTGTTGTTGAAAATGACATGGTAGGCCCCATTATAGAGGGGAGGAATCATGCAAGATTTGGAAATTAAGATGGCCACGCCTGTGGAGAAGGAGCTTTTGTTCTGTCAGTGCAGCTTTACAATTTCTAAAGGTGTTCCCCAAGGATCTATCTTAGGTACCATTGTATTTTCTATCTGTGACAAAGTTGTGCCAGAGTATGTCTATATGCAGATGGTAGTCATTAGTTAGCTGTCTTTTCAGTCACTTCTTTGTCCTCTGAAACTAAAGTTGGATACTAAAGAAAGATTAAATTTATGACTTATAACTCATGCTTGTGTTAAACCAGATGTTTCCCCCTCCTCCTAAGTAAAGAAAAGGCCTTTTTTAAACTCAGATCTTCACATATTTTGACTAAAAAAAAACCCATTTTGTCTGGCATTTTTTAAGAAGATAAAATATTTTAATTTATTCACAGAAACTGCTTGGAAATTAACAAAAATTGACTCAGGTAGGTAAAATATACTCTTATTTTGCTGTCAAGGACACATTTCAAACCAATGGGAACCATTGAGCCAACACCTAAAACTGTCTGCAGTTGTGAATGTTGGATTATAACTGATTATAGCATTAATGTTTTGGCTGCTTTGCTTGGACAGCTGGACAAACCTGGCTGCTTAAAGCCCGTTTCAATAATGAGATAAAAATTGAGTTGGTACACAGTATAGAAAATACTATCAAAGTATGGAAAAATTCTTTCTTTGTAAAATACCTTTCTTTTCAGTGTCCAGTATTTTTTCCTCCTTTGCTTAGCTTTGTCCTTTCTTACTTTCATTCCTTCAGTCCTTCCTGGTTTTCTACCATGTATCATTCCTTCTTTCCTTCCGTGTTTTTCCCTCTTTGCTCCCATGTCTCTTTCATTCCAAGACAAAGAGACATGGGCTTTAATGAGTTTCATGAAACTTATTAAAGCAACAGCCTGAACATCCATCCATTTTCTTTACACCCTTGTCCCTAGTGGGGTCGGGAGGTGCTGGTGCCTATCTCCAGCTAACGTTCCGGAGGAGAGCAGGATTCACCCTGGACAGGTCGCCAGTC
>CAEGAG010207913.1:0-61162 GCA_903067065.1 Brachyrhaphis terrabensis
CTATTGTCAACAGAAGATCGTCTCAATGGCAAAGAAGGGAGAGTTAGCGTATCTTATCCACCAAGTAAGTAAAACATACTAAGTTCAATTCACAGTCCTGGGCCATTTGCTGGATGTCTTCTGTCGTATAGCAATCACTAGTGTACAAGTGTAACCTTTGTTATGCTGAGGTGGTTCCCATAGTAAATGGGCTGAACTTATATAGCGCTTTTCCAGTCATTTTGACCACTCAAAGCACTTTACACTAGAGTCACATTCACCCAGTCACACACCCATTTATACACCGATCGGTAGGCAATTTGGAGTTAAGTGCCTTGCCCAGAGGCACATCGACATGTGGAAGCTGGAATCGAACCTACAACCTTCCAATCGCAAGACGACTACTCTACCATAGAGCCGCAGTCGCCCACACTCCTCACTCTGTTATCAAAGAACCAGGGATTATGTCAAGTAACACAACATTTCTGAGACATCTTTGCAATACAATTGGCCATATGTTTTCCCGACTGTTTTACAGATAGAATTCCCCTTTTGCATTAAATATCTATAAATTATTCTCCTTCTTCCGTTTCATCTCATTCCTCATGCCTGTCTCTTTTTAGCAGTTGCAGATCTCCAGCGAATGTTCCCCACGCCTCCTTCGTTGGAGCAACACCCAGCATTTTCCCCCATCACACCATATCGAGATACACCCAGTCAAGAGCCCCCTGCACCCAGCGGAGTGACAGACCACCTTCCATCTTTGGTCCCCACCCAACTCACTGATTACATGATGGAGATGGAGGATGGTGGGACTAGTCCCAGGCAGGATGACATTAAGGTAGATGCTTTTTTCACTGTAGTAGACAGATCTAGTCCTTTTCCCATTCAGAAATTCTTTGCTATTATGCTTTAAACTATAAACCTGTCAGTTACTTTGACATTTAACCTTACCCCTTACCCTGGCCCTCTTATTAATAAATATTTTACTCTTTGAGAAGTACATGTGTTGTTGTATAAGGTATAATAGCTGAATTAAGGGTTTCAGCCTGTTGGACTTCAGGGGAGATGTAAAGCCTTCAAGTGGTACTATGGGTTTGCAGCTATGTGTTGTTGCTGACCTGAGCAGCAGTTGCGAGAGACATGTCCTAAAATCCTTAACTAACATACATCTGACTTTCTCTCCAGCCACAGATAGGATCCTCCATGTTTGCACCGTTCTCCTGCCTTCCCAGCCAAACTTTACCGCCACTCAAGATCCCTGAACAATGTTACTACCGTCCATCCTGGGCGCTTTTGCCCAAAATTGAGCATTTTACACCCATCATGCATCCCCAGAATGCTGCGTTCACCAAGGATGGATACACGTAAGAAACAATAGCCCTAAAGATTTTGAGAACCAATTTTTGAAAACAATTTAAACCAAATATTTACATAAAATGCATTAAAAAGAAAGAAACCCTTTTCTTGCTCACTGTCTGATGTTAAATCAGACTAAGTAATTCAGGTTTTAGGTCTGTTAGGATTACCAAAATAATATATTTATTCGTCTTCAGGTGAACTGTTCAGCTGCCTGAGGGCACAACACAAAGTAGATGTTATGGGGAAAACAATTATGTGAAAAGATTGAAGCAACATCCCAAAACCAGAAAACCAGAAAGATCTTGGACATAAGTGGGGTCTGCCAATAGAATAATGACCTTAAACAAATCACCAAGTTAATTACAAAGTGGGTGCGAACAACAGGGTCAATGTTTTGAAGTGACCATCTTAAAGTCCTGATCTCCCTACAGAGAATGTTTGGCCAGAGATGAAAAGGTCAGCATACACATACTCATTTAATTACACCAATTCTGTCTGAACAAATGGGCCAGAATTTGTGAAATGATACCCAAAAAGTCTTAGTCCCAGGTTATATTTTAAATACAAGTCCACCAAATATGAAGAAAATTTATGTAAATTTCAGTCTGGGGAGAATTTATAAAACTTTCTCTCTCATCATTCTGGCATTTAGCACCTAGAAATAGTTTTGGTAGTCCTAAATCACCTAAATTGCTGAAGATTTGTCAGATTTGATACAAAATTGAGAAGAATAAAGATAATCTGTCTTTTTGTGCAATGCATGTAAATATGTGGTTGTATCTGCAGTTGCACAATCATATAGACCCATGTGACTTTTCAGCGCTATCATGCAGATGGTTGACTATTTGTTTCCTCTAATGTGTGTTTTCCAGGAACACCCCCAGTGTTAACACCCTCACAGACCAAGACTATGTCCAGATGAGTGTCAACACTGCCTCTGTAAGCACCACTACCGGCATCCTTCCCTCACCGGCAACGCCACGCTTCTCCGTGCCAACTCCACGGACTCCACGTACACCAAGGGGAATTAACACTGCCAGCTCAGGGCAGGGTTCGGTGAAGCAGGATGGTACTGAGCTCAGCTCACCAGTCTCTACCCCCTCCACCAGCCTGCCTCTTAGCTCTGTGGAGCATTTAGCTAGACCGGGCCCCCCTGTCCCTGAGGCCCACAGCCTCTATGTAGTCCTTCTGCTCTCAGATTCCGTCCTCAGCGTCTTTAAGGATCGTAACTTTGATAGCTGCTGCATTTGTGCATGCAACATGAATGTCAAAGGGGCAGATGTTGGGGTCTACATCCCAGACTCCACTTGTGAAGATCAGTACCGCTGCATGTGTGGTTTCAGTGCCATCGTGAACCGGCGGCTGGCTCATGGCACCGGGCTTTTCCTGGAGGATGAGCTTGACATATTTGGTCGGACTTCTGAAGGAGGCAGAGCTGCCGAGCGGAGGCTTGCTCTTTGTCGCCGGGACCCAACAATGGGAGACTCCAGAGCTAAGCAGTCCCAGGATGCTGGTCCTGGCTCTCCATCGGTCATGGTTGTTATTCAGGAACAGTGCTCCCAACCAATTTCCTGTCTGACTTCGTTGCACCTTCCAATTAATTCGTCTTGTCACGGCCGCAAGGGAGCGCTCCTCCAGAGTTGGATGTCTGAAAAGCAGTGGGCAGATGCGAGTGATGCTTGTGTGGACTGTTTCAATGCTTTTGAGCAGGGGCTGCAGTATGTGGATAACCCTACAGGAGGGAAAGTTGACCTCACTGTCGTGAGAAGCAGTGCTATTCATTCCTGGCCTCACACAAATGGTAAGGAGAGTGTCTGTTACATTTAATACTATATTAGTATTAATATTAGTAACGGAATAATTTAGTACATTCCATTAAAATAGATGTATCAATTGGTATAAATTTATTTACAAGAGTTTATTTTCATATGTGATCAATTGTGTGATCACACAATTGATCACACAATTGATCATATGTGATCATATGTGTACCCGAATATGTGTAGGCCGGTATGTATGTTTACGTGTATGAATGCATAGATTCATCCTAGTGTCAATGTGTTTGGAATGAATCAATAAAATCAATGTTAATATGTTTGTGCATCTTTTCATTAACCTTCTTGTGTATGTGTTTCTGTGTGTGTTTGCACTTTCCAAAGTGGTGGACATGAGCAGGTTGTCGTCACAGGATATGGTTCGAATGCTGCTGTCTATGCAGCCCTTCCTGCAGGATGCCATCCAAAAGAAGAGGACAGGACGGACCTGGGAAAACATCCAACACGTTCAGGGTCCGCTCACCTGGCAGCAGTTCCACAAGATGGCTGGAAGAGGCTCCTACGGTGAATTCACACCCTTTTCTACACCTTTTTACTGCCAGGGTTCTCAAACGTCAGTCCTTGAGAACCACTCTCTTCAAGCTTTACACTCAGATGTGTTCCAACACATTACCAGGTCTCTGCAGAATTTGATAACATGTTGAGGAGGTAATTCAACCAGTTTAGATCAGATGTGCTGGAACACAACCCTACAATTGAAGGGCAGTTGGAGACCAGTCTTCTATGGCGAATGTAAAAGTGACCTTGAAACTGATATAATAATCTGTATCCGTCTCAGGTTCTGAGGAGTCACCAGAGCCCTTGCCAATTCCGACAGTGCTATTAGGCTATGACCGAGAACGAGACTTCTTGGCATTGTCCCCCCTGGCTTTGCCTTTCTGGGAAAAGTTGCTTCTGGAACCATACGGAGGACAGAGGGACGTTGCATACGTGGTGGTGTGTCCTAATAGCACCTCGCTACTTGCAGCTTCACAGGTGTTCTTCCAGGAGCTCAGTGCTGTTTATGAGGTAACAATTAGAAGCAACAGCAACCCTAAGAGTGATGATCACATCAGTGAGGTCAGGGATAAAGTTGTGAAGGAGTTTAGAGTAGGGTTTGGTTAATTAGGGTTTAACTAATCCTTGAAAGAAATCCCAGAAGAGGCTGGAAAAGACTTTATACGTGGTGGAAGTCCACCTTCTAGCAAAATAATAATAACAGAGTGTTTCAATCAAAGATTTTAGATGTAGTATAACAACCCAGTCAAAGTTTATACTCAAATCCACTGAGAATTTGTAGCAAAACTTCAAAATTGCTGCCTATTTAATCTGTCTGCACTTGGGCCATTTTGCAAAGACTGGTAGAACTCTTAAGTCTTCAGTAAACAGAAAAATTCTGTTTGTAGTGCCAGTTCACAGCTAATGTTATATTAAGCACTTCATAGTACAAACAAAATTTTCAAGGAGTTTAAATGCCTTTCAATGCACTGTATGAACAACTTTTGCAATGTATTTATCTAATGTGAAAATGAATTATTCTGCAGACGTGCCGTCTGGGAAAGCACCGCCCTTTGTCCAAGGTATCCAAGGATGGTCTTGTCCAAGTTGGGCAGGAAGTGGAGCCAGAAAAGCTGGAGGAGCTGAATGTCGATCAGTGGCTGAGTGGACAGTGGGCTGGACAGCAGCACAGTGACAATATTAGCAAACTTAAACTATATGCTTATGCCTTGAAGCAGCATCTAGGTGAGAATTAACAAGCTGATTATTTTCTTATTTCTATCAATAAATAAGCCATATATAAATCTTTTTTTTTTCTCTCTCTCTCTTTTTTAAGGCCCTCAGCTTGCAGCCCTGACTTTAGACAGCAGTCTTCTGTTGCCTCCCAAACCGCAGCCTCCTGTAAACAACACATCCTCTTCTGGACAGCCTCAAACTTGGAGTGCTGATGGAGAGCAAGCTTCAGGTGCTGTCAGTGCATCAAATGCATCAACCCCTGGTGGAGCTATCTCAAGTCAGCCTGGAGAGATAACTCAAGGTGGATCCAGTGATTCAAAAGGCCAGCCTAGTTCCACACCAGCAGCGAACACACCAGTGGATACTCCTGAACTGTAAGGAGACAGAGTGTCAGAGTAGTTGCTGCAATTTAAATCATGTTTGAACAAGAGCAAGTGTTCTTCAGCTTCATGCCTCTTTTGCTCCTCTCTACAGCTCCTCGGAGCAGACACGAATCGGCATCCCCACTGAGGCTGATTCAGCAGACAGCATTGCAAACCCACCAGCAGTTGTTATTTATGTTGTCGACGCTTTTCTCAGTTCAAGTGGAATGAGACATGAAGGGGGAGAGGAGGAGGAAGAAGAAGGGGAAGAAGTAGAGTCGGGAAGCATTTGGGTTCTCGGGCTTCTTCGCTGCTACACAGAAATGCTGCAAAACTTGCCTGAGACTATGAGACCAGCACTTGTACTACAAGTAGGAAAATATTTTGATTTGCAGTTTGGCAGTTCTGAATTAAAGACACATGTTGTTATAGTTTGTTTCCATCCTGTGCCTGTGTTTCAGGTGGTGCCGTGCCAGTATCTTCTCCAGCCAGCGAGTGGAGAAAGTCGTTTGTACCTGCAACACCTCCGCTCCATGGCCTTCTCTTGCTATTCACAGTGCAGACGGCTGCTACCCCAGCAAACGTATATCAAGTCACTTACTGGTTTTGGCCCAGTGTCCACTGTCAGTTCAGTACTGAAGAGCCCCGAGGTCTGCATGAGAATTTAACTTGATTTCAACTAACCTTTCACTTGTTCTTATAAATATGAGTAAAAATATTTTAATATTTGTATTCATATTTCTGTTTTCACCTTTTTCTTTCAGTATCCTAGACCACTCCAGCTTTATTCACCACCCTTCATACTCGGGCCGAGCCGTCCAAAGCATCCAGAACCAGGAGAGATATGGGCCGAGGTCCCACCCAAATTCAACGTACTCTTTGTAGGATACTGCTTGTCTCATGACCAACGCTGGATCCTGGTGTCCTGTACGGACCAGCAGGGGGAGCTCCTGGAGACCTGTGTTATTAATGTTGATGTTCCCAATAGGTAAGCTGTGGTTGTCTGCAGTGGCAGTCCTTGTTTGCCTGTTGCCCCTGGCAAACCCCTCTATCTGCATGCAGTCATATATATTTATGTATTCAGTGGGCAAAATGAGAATTGAACACTACAAAGATTTTCTCAATAAATATATTTCAACCTTTTACATTTGATCTTTCACACCACGTCAGTAATGACCGAAGTAAAACACAATTACAAGAAATTAAAGCAAGTGAATCCACAAGATGAATTATAGGTACAATGTTGGTATAGCTATTGAACACACTTACTGACTTTTATGAAACACACTGTACAAAAGTTTTGCGGTTTTTGTGAAATTATTTAAAGGCCAACCTTGAATGAAGAAACTAGTCGCAGTTGCCCTGGAGTGACTTTCACATCTTTAAGATTCTGCGTGCCGATTCAAAGCTCTCCATATAATTCTTTTCTTTCCATAGACTTTCAATTGGATACAAGTCAGTTAATTGGCTGGGCCATCATTAGACTTTTACTTATCTTTTACCAATTAGGAGTTTACTTAGCATGAGTTTGGGACTATTATTCTGCTTAGAAAACCACACTTTTTTCATCTTCAAGAATCTACAAGTACATTTATCCATTCATTCTTTCTTCAGTTATATAAAGTCTGACAGTACCAGTCGTTCCCTCCTGCATATTTTCGTACTAATTTTTAACTGCTTTGCTTGTTTTTCTGGGGGTGATGTACAGAACCACTCTGGTTGTGTGCAATGACATCCAACCAGGGCAGCTTTGCTCTCATCTGACCAGATCATATTCTTCTAGTTTTTCATTCGCTTGACCAAATGTTTTGAAGCAAACCATAAACAGGCTGCAGGCTGTTTTGTAGTGTTTGTGCACAGAGGACATTGTGGTTTAGTGCATTTCTTACTGTTTTCATGGAAAGACTGTTTCAGTTATTTCCAGGTTTTCAGAACCTCTCTGCAAGAGCTACATTCATAACTATTTTAATTATTCTTGGACTCCTCTGTCAGAAATCTTACTAGTCCCAACAGGCTATTGCTAGTTTATGGTGAAATTATGTTCTTTCTACTTCCAGATTATGGCTTAAACAGAACGCACTGAAACATTCCAGTTTATAAATATAGCTATAATCATTGCCAGTAGTATGTTTTTGCAGCACTGTTGATGTTTTTGTAAAACTCCCTTTGCTTTGACAAACTGCACCACTCTCTTCAATACTTTAAAATTGAGAAACTTTTTCTAAGTTTCAGAATAGAGATTTTACAAATCCAAAACTGTGTTTTACAGAATCTCTGTGCATCATAGAATAGTCCTGTCTAGCTTTGGTGAGTCTAGATATTATGACTTTATATCAAATGCAGTCCAAATAACTTAAAAAAAGTGAAGCACCGATTAATTTAATCCTGAGTAAGCATCTCAAATCAGAAGCTTACTTCCGCACTTCTATCTAGCCAAGGTGAACTGAATGTGAGTATTAACTCCCCATTGACTGGAGATGCAATTTAGTAGTTGAATAGTACTCATCATGACACCTACTTCAGAGAAACCTTGGACTACTACTACTACTACTGGATTTTTGCTCATAATACCAAGCTTGAAACATAACAAAAGAGAATTATTGATAATGTTTATGCTGCTCTTGATGACATGTCAAACTAATGTAACTAATGTGAGTAATTCTCTATATCTACATTTTCTTCACTTCAGAACGAGGCGTCCTAAAGTATCAGCAAGGAAGATGGGTCTGCAGAAAGTGTGGGAGTGGTGTATTGGTATCATCCAGATGACCTCACTGCCTTGGAGGATTGTTATAGGTCGATTAGGCAGATTGGGTCATGGGGAGCTAAAAGGTGAGTAAGTGCACAGAATGAAATGTCTTTTCTGGTTAAAATTTTTGTGATGAGTTATGGCTAGTGAAAAAATACTTTATGCCCATCTGGATTATTTAGTTTTAATACCAAAAATACCAAAAGGTATATATAAGTTCTGCCTTTTGAATTTAACATTTTACATTATTGGCACATAAAACAATAGAAAAATGCAATAATGGGACATTTACACCCTATTTGTTTTGTTTTTTTTATCATAGAATAGAGATGTCTTTCTTTCCTTCCTTACTTGTTTATATATTTTACTTCTTTTTTCTTCTTTCTGTTTTTATTTTTTTTAATAAATTTAAATTTAGCTTTAATAGACATATTTGTGGGAAAACATCTTCAATAAATTCATAGTGAATTAAGCATATTTCAATAATGAACAGAGAATTGAAAAGAAAAAAATTAGGAGAAAATTGCAATATTACATGAAAAATTATGGGAAATCTCTCTCTAAGTTCATCTTTGATACTATAGGCCATTTGGCTTTCTCAATGTAAGATGATATTATGGAATATAAGAGGAGAAAAAGACTTCTCACACAGTTTATCTTGCAACTAGACTGGAGTTCACTCCTCGGGGAGCATTCCCTCCAATCAATTGGACGGCAGCTGAGGGAGGCTTGTCGTGTGTGTGGGATCTCAGCTGCTGATTCTCCCTCCATCCTCAGTGCCTGCTTGGTTGCCATGGAGCCCCAGGGCTCATTTGTGATCATGCCAGGTATGTAGGAACTGCACAATAAATGTTCCTTTTTTCATTGTAACTAAGAAATCCAGTGAGCTTTTCTTAGTAAAGTATAAATTGCATTCAGTTTCAAGTTAAACTTTTTTTCTTAATTGTACCACAGAATCTTTGTTTTGATTTTTAATTTTAATGCTGACTTTTGTGAAGGTGAAGTCTCTCTATAAAGGGATCATTTCATTTGTAGCTTTGCTCACCTTTAACATGTGCCATTATTAACTGTGCAAATAATGGCACATTATCAAAATCACTATCATATTTCCTCTTTTTTTTTTCTGCATCTAGATGCGGTGACCATGGGCTCTGTGTTTGGACGCAGCAATGCTTTAAACCTACAGACGTCGCAGCTGAACACACCTCAGGATGCTTCCTGCACACATATCTTAGTTTTCCCAACTTCTGCCACCACTCAGCTGGCTCCCAGCTCCTATCCCACTGAAGACAATAATGGTAATGAAATATAATGATATAAATTGTGTTAAATGTGACTGAAACAGGGATTAATCTAAGCTCCTACGGACAGTGATTTACATTCTGATACTCGAAGTCTTGTCTGCTGTTTGTTTCTTTCTTCAGATGACATGTTCCCTGATCTTCCCTTCCCTGATGAACTGGAAAACGATATTGGCCATGACATGATGCTGATCACATCTCTTCACTCACCGCCCAACACCTCTCCTGTGCCCTCGCCTGGGTCACCATCAGGGATTGGAATGGGGTCACATTTTCATCATACCAGGGTGAGCCAAGGATCAGTTATACAAATAATATTTAAGTGAATAGAAATTGTACATGATCCCTAGAAAAAACACCAACTATTGCCTACTAAAAATAAATAAGTTCCCCATAATTTAGAAGGCTTTTCACGTGCTTCCAAAATTTTCTTTAGCAACACTTTAATGGGCTGTAATGTGCTGTGTTACCTTGTCTTAGAACATATATTGATTAAAATGTCATTTGGAATTAGTTTAAATCTTCAAAGTGTTTATTTTATGTAGCAATAGTTCAGTTACATGCATGGGAATTAAATGCTGACAAAGAGGAAGCCAAAATTAAAATTACTCTGGAGGTTATGGAGATTTTCCTTAGTTTATTTATACAAACCTGGTACATTTGTAAACACAAACTGCATAAATTCAAGTGAGTGTATTTTAAAGCCTCTGCATCGTACTGTAAAGATTAAAATTCATAGTAGTTTTGTTAGAAACATAAACCCTCAGTTTAATAGCGAATGCTTACAAAAGTAGGTTCTAATTTTTCTGGTTCTGCTTTGTGTCTGTAGAGCCAGGGAGAGCGCCTGCTGTCCAGGGACAACCCTCCAGAGGAGCTGAAGCAGCAGCCGCTGGCTCTGGGCTACTACGTCTCCACCGCTCAGGCAAATGGACTTCCTCACTGGTTCTGGGCATCCTGCCCACAAGCTGAGAGCCAGTGTCCGCTCTTCCTTAAGGTACTGAAATCATAACGTGCAGGCTGTTGGGGGGGCTTTCGGGATTGAGCTTTTACATGGTCTCCCTATGAGTGCGCCGGTTCTCCCCGGTTACTCTGGCTTTATTTCCCTTAGGTATTCCTGTATTTGTGCACGGTTCTTTGCCCTGGGAAGCTAAAATATGCAGGAAATAAACTTTTTTTTTTTTTTATGTTTGAAATCATTTGAATCAGCATTTTTTACACTGTAATTTGATTCTTCCCTCCAGGCGTCTCTCCACCACCATATCTCCATAGCTCAGTCAGATGAGATCCCGTCTGATAAGACCAAGCGGACCCCTCACCCTTTAGACTCAAAGACCACCTCTGATGTCTTAAGGTAAATATATATCACGAACCAGCACTGTCTAGATTTTAAACTATGAAATAAACCTTAATATTGTCAGAATTTCATATACTTCTAGTGATAAAAACTGAATATTTCTCTTGCAGGTTTGTGTTGGAACAGTACAACGCCCTCTCCTGGCTGACATGCACACCTGCCACACAAGACCGTCAGTCCTGCCTGCCTGTCCATCTTGCTGTCCTGGTCCAGATGTACAATGCCATTCTGAACATACTGTAGCTTTGTGGACCGATGGGAGTCTACAATTTTTTTGTGCCTCTTTATGACCACCAGGGAGCGCCAGTGCTCCTCTGTTGCTTTGAAGTAGACGTGGATTTCATGGGCAGGGCTGAAATATGGAGAGTGAGGTCAGTAGTGACTCTGATGGTGGCATGCAAAGAGCAAAATGGATGGCTCCAAATATGCTCACCCAAAAAATAAAAACAAAGCATCATGGGCAGCGCATAAGCATGTGAGGAATGGAGTTCTGGCTGTGAATACGGTCATCGGAGCAGGACAACATAACTCCACACTGCGCAACCAGCAGATTGCATGACAACACAAACACATGGATTCTACAGTTCTTCACTGGACTTGCAGCTGGTTGCGGAAACGTTTTTGCCTGAGGGGGGAGCGTTTTGACGCCACTTTTTTCCTCACTTTCTAAAGTGTTGCAGATACACACGCAATGGAAACTATTTGACAACAAAAGATGTGTTATTTATATTGTAAGGCCTACATTTACAAAGAATTGAGACTTATTTTTTAATATTTAAAACAATGAGAGAAAGAAACAAAGCCTTTTTTCCCAAGTGACTGTTAATTGTCCTGGGATGCGAAATGAAATGTCAATTTAATGCAATTGTAAAAATGCCATATTTATACAGATTATATCATGTCTTAGAATTTGATATATATGAATCTAAATAAATATATATAAATGTAAATACAAAAATATATATTACCTCTCGCAAACAGGCACTTAATGATGGAGACGGGGGTGGGCAAAGCCGACCCTTTAGAAGTGCGCACATTTATGATGCATTTTTGTCCTTTTTTTATTTTCTTAACTTACGGACGTTTTTATTTAATGAGTTTAACTTAAATTGATGCAGAAAATACAGTATGCTGTATATTTATAAGGTATTCATATTCAGCCAAAAAAATAAATGACAAAACTTGAAATAGGAAGTAAAATTTGCTGATAATTGAAATTGATCAGATGTTTTAAGAGTGACCCATTTATTTCATTGGCTTTCCTAGATGATGTCAAGCAAACCATCAAAAAGGCTCAGTTTCTTCCGCCTCCCTCGGTCTGCTATTTGTTAGAGTCTAAGCATGTTTGTATATACACATTTCAGATTTTTGGGGGGTTATTTTTGCTATTTTTTAAGAGCTGTACATTTCATAATGGTTGGTTTATTTTAAAGTAATTCATATCACTTTTATGATTATTGTTTTTCCGCTGTGAGTTTTGAGACACATTATGTGCAAAAGTCATTGAATTCCAGCCAGTTGCCAAGTAAGTGTACACACATGTACAGACAAGTGCAAACGTTTGTTACATCTGTCATCACTTTGAATATTAAACAGATTACCTTTAGTGGAAGTGATCTGTTACTTTTACACTCTTTTTTTAGTAAATTATTAAAACTCTTGAGAATGATGCTGCGTTCAGTGCTTCTTTTTAATACATTACATTTTTTTCTATTGTTTTTCATTTTGAAATTCACTTTTTGAAGATCTGCTTGCCGTGGGACAGATCTTAAAGTGTTGGGTCATATACGATCAAATGTTGTTGCAGAAGAAAAAGGAATTTACTCAATATTCCAGTTATTATTATTGAAAGCAATCCTAAAGAAGAGGGTTCTTAGCCTTTATTTATAAGTACTCGGCCTTTCAGCATTTTAAATTTTTTTTTGGAAGTTTATTCCAGATTAGAGGAGCATAAAAACTGAATGCTACTCCATGTCTGGTCCTGGTTCTGGGAATGCAGAGTAGATTTGAACCAGAACACCTGAGTGGTCTGGAAGGTTGATAAAACGACAAAAGTTATTGATACCAGAAATTTCCATACACCAAATAATAAGACACGTACACCTTTCTTTCTCAATGTCTGAAGCTACGTCAGACCAGACATCTTTTGTATTTGGTCAGTTAGAATTAACACGTTTATTGCTATTTGTTATGCCACAATAATGAAAGTATTTTTTAATGCCACATTAATTAGAACTTTGTGTACTGGATGATTACTTAGTAACAGTCCTGCACATAAAGTTCTTTATCAGAATTTTAGTACATTGATGATCAACTTTAATTCTTTATCAGAACATTATGTACCAGATGATTACCCTGTAATCATCTGGTACATTTGGTTCTCATTACTCTGTTTTCAAACAATAGTGAAAAGTTTAAGTGATGAAGTCACGGCTTTGGAAGCTCCTGATAGGCCAACTGACACATTTGAGTTAATTGGTGACACACCTGAGGGTTTATTTTAAGGTGCCTCCTTAGACATACTTCCTTCTAGTTTGATATGATGGGAATTTGAAAACAAATCATCAATATCAGGAAGAGATATTTGTGGTGGACTAGTTCATCAAGGGGAAGAGTTTTCGGATGCTTGAAGGTGACGCATTCATTTGTTCAAACAATTATATGCGAGTGTAGACATGATGGGAATATCCGATCACCATAACGCTCAGGAAGGCGTTAAACTTATTTTGTCCAAAATGTGCTAATCTAACTCAGAACAAAAGCCAAAGATTTTGAGAGGATCCTGGCTGATGCTGGTGAGATGGTGTTATTACTCCGAAAAAAAAAATTAAATGCCAGATTGCAGTTTTCCAAAGCATGCAGGGACAAAAACCTTCCGTTTTGGGAGAAATATCCTGGCTTCTGATGTGGAGCTGTTTGGCCATGACGAGCAACACTGTATTTGTAGGGAACATTGTAAACACCATCCCAACTGTGAAGGATGGGGGTGACAGCATCTTGTTGTGGGACTGTTTTACTGCAGGAAGAACTGGAGCACTTCATAAAGAAGATAGAACATTGAGGAAAAAACATTATATGGAAATATTGACGCAACATCTAAAGATGTTAGCCAGCCAGTTCAAGCTTGGGTGCAGATTGGTCTTCCAAGTGAACAATGGCCCTAAGCATACAGCCAAAGTGGCTAAAAGTAGCTTGAGAACAAAACATCAATGTTTGGAGTGGTCATCAAAAAGCTCTGGTCTCAGTCCTATGGAGAATTTGTGGGTAAGTTTTAAAAGCTGTATGTGAACAAGACGACTTACAAACCTGGGTCAGTTACACTAGTATGTGACAAGAATGGGTCAGAACTTCATGGGCATAAAACATTTGACCCTTTTCACACAGGCAACCGGCAATGCTACCAAATTCTGAGAAAACATATGTAAACTTTTGATTTTTAAGAAATTAATAAATAAATCTGACACATTCCATCTCTCAAATTTATGCCATGTAGCAAACAGAAATAGTTGTAATTCTAACCAACCTAAAACAAGAAACTTTTTGTCTGACCTGATGTCAGACAGTAAAAAAATACAAATTTAAAAAAGCTGCATTTGTCTTTTTATTCGCCATGTGTAGACTTCTGGTTTAAACCTTATGTTTAAACCAATTTGCCTCTTTTTTTATTTGTGTAAAAAGTTGGGATGCCGAAACAACCTTTGCAGAAGACCAGCATTTACTGAAAGTTTGTTACAGCAAATAAAATTGACAAATGCCACTCCTGAGGAACTCTTCCAACTGCCGTTGGTCTTTCTTGCTCAGCAGGATACTATTAACACGCAGTTGGCTCAACTCAGGAGCTGATGAAATGCCTTCTGATTCAGCTCCCACAGATCAGCATGCAAGCTGCTTAATAATAAGGGGAAATGTGCATCATAAAGCAAACTTGCAAGAAGCTGCATGTTGCAGTAAAATTAAATACTGACAGCCAAAATGTCCTCTGTGGATAAAATCGGAATATGTACAAAATAGGAAATGAGGTAAGAGTAAGTTGCTTGTTATGTGTAAGAATAATTTTGTGTGTGCATGTATGTGGACTTTAGATGGTTGTTGAAGTATGTTATAAAAATGAGAAAACATTAAGGACTTTTGAATTGGTTTATTGTGCAAATGTAATGATTCTAAATGATGTCCTCCTAAAAGAAGGTAAGAGCTGTGTTCCCTTTGTGTGAGCAGGGAAGAAAATTTAAGGATGAGTGGAAGCAAAAAAAAAAAAAAATCACTTGTTAAAAGGGTTTTATTTGTCCATCAGGGTCAAACAGAATCATTGAGTGAACACTGTGTCTCTAAGCCACCTAAAAGAGCTTAGCGGACAACAAAACCAGACAAAAACTATGTCTTCGAGGGACTGGCTCGATTGGCTAGCTGTGGAGTAAAAGCCACTGAAGAGTCACTTGTTGTGGTGGGCCTGTCTAATGGCCATCACAACTGAAGGAAGTGGACTCTTTAATTGACTGCAATGTGTTTTCCACAGATAACCTATTAGACCACGGCCATTCACCTGTAATGTGGCTTGCCAAGTGCTGTTTTGCTGCCAAATGGCCTACAGACTGGACAATTTAGGCCAAGGGCCGCTTTGACATAGCATTGGAAACACAATTAGAAGTCAATTACATTTTACAAGTGCGTCTCTCCTGCCAACAGTGCACTACCTTAGACGTCAAGGTTCTTCAAAAAAAAAAAAATCTTGGATCAATAGATTCAACTCAGTGTCCATGATGTGGCTCAGCAAAGAGGGAAAGCAGAATTCATTTCTCCTTGAAGACATTTGAGACTTGAATAGAAGCTTTAGTGTTACGGGCAATACATTTTAATGAGTGCCTAAAATAATACTTGACAAATCTCAACAAGGTGCACCTCACTAAGCTGACAGTTATTGTTGAATATAAAAGAAAATGCATGAAATGAAATGAGGAACCCTGAAAGATACAAGAGCTATTCTGTGTAAAACTGCCTCAAAGGACAGCAGCTTTCATGCTTTTATATGAAACACTTCCTGTGTATAGACATATTCGGGATACTGCCTATAGGTCTGGCATAGGATATGTGACACAGCTCGGGTTCCTCTAAACATTATGCATCATCTGATACAAAGGGCAAAACAACATGGGACTGATTAAAACTTTCTTTTTCTTTATTTTTTTTGGTTCTGTCTGCCTAAAATGGGGGGAGTATAAATGACCTGAACGTTGAGAATTTTTTTTTTAGAATGTTGGGTGTGCATATTCATGTTCAAAAGGAAGTCTCCATTTTTTATTTTATTTTATTTTTAAATCACCACATAGCGTTTAGAATCTGTGTTTACACCTGATCTTTGCTGATTTGGGATTTCAACCATTAACGCCTTCCTGATACTTGGTCAAATTAAATCCATCAGAAAAAATCTTCAGTGAGGAAAATTTCCAATTTCTTCCCTCTGTCTCCATCAGATACATTGAAAACAGATAGCTAGCTGATTAGTTTATTTGTCCCTGCTGTCATCTGGGTTTTGGATGCTGAGCTTGGAGTTTAAATAATATTTTAAGATATTGTAATTTGCACTAATGGCTAATGTCACTGACAGCTATTCTACATCTGCAACTGCTGGAAGAGCTTGTCTCTCAAAATAAATTTATGTACTTGCACAAAAGAAACAACTGGTAAAAAAAAATTTCATGGTCAAATGAGTAACCAGCAACTAAAAGGTCACTATAAATGGAGTGAAGGAGTGTTTCTGTGACTAGCAAACTAGACTCAGTTCTATTTTCAAATTACTCCGATTGAGATTGCAAAGCTCTAAAATCCCGTCTCAACCCTGTTGCTTATAACTTAAATTCCGAAAACATGACCATTATTTTAAAGCTAGCTCTATTAAGAGACAGAAACAGCTAATATTATTACTGACCTTGACGAACTCAAACATTCCATGTTGTCTGACTCACAATTGCGCTGGTTGAAAAGAATATCAGAAAATAGCGTAGAGCAAAATGGTCGCATTTTAGAGTTTACTGAAATAGCTTATAATATGTCATTTCAAAAAGCTTTGTTATGATGCTACTTGTAATTATTGTGGTAATGTAAATGCATGTGCTGACAGATTTGAGATTCAAGAAACAGCATAAACAGCACAAAAGTTGGTGAAGGGAAAGAATTAACGTTCCTCTGTTAATCCAGCTTTTGTGTACATAAATTCTGCAGGGCCTCACGATGCACTCTGCTATTTCCTCTCCTACCAAAGCATAAGCAGCTGAAGGCTGTAGCTTCACGCAAATCAAGCCTTCTAATCCTTTTAAAGTTACAGGCAAAGGAATAACACACACTTTACAACTCAGTGTGTTGCTTTCTGTCTGGTGTCTGTCGTTGAAGCCTTTAGTCAGCAGTCATGCAGGGGGGTGGACATCGTGGTGGGTCCTGTATCGGTGACCTCCTGTGTGCCAGTCAGGTCAGGAAAGGTTCAGTGGTCTTAGAGAAAGGTGGGTGGTAGAGGTCACGATCCTCACCTATATTTTAATGCAACCTTTTATCTGATTTATTTCAAAATGATCAAACACATAAGCACGTTTGTTGTTGAAATGTCACCCTGGAGTGGGGAAATGTGTTGTCTGTCATGTTACTTTAATCCAACTTTTCTTCATAATAAGAAATACTAGCTATGGAACTTTGGAATAAGGAAGGCCTGTCTGTCATTGATGCTAACATATTGCATATATATGTTAGCATGTTTTTATATTTCTAAAACAAGCCCCATATCTGTATTATGTTAGGTACGAAGTTGTTGCTCTACAAGCTTTGCTTAGTACCGCTGAGTGCTTTGAATAGTGTCCTTTTGCTGTCTGTGTGCAAAAAATATCAACAAAATAAGAGTGGTAATGCAAGTAAATTACGATTATATCGTGCACCATTAACTTTATCATAAGCTGCATCCATATTCTCATCACCGCTGACCAGCTTCCCTGTGCCTACTGAATTATAATGCTCCCTCCGCCATGTTGGAGACAGTGCATTTAGATCGATGTACATTGTCTTTTGTTTTTACAACAGAAGTAGCATTTTGCAGGTCAACAAGTTACATTTTCTCTCTCATTTTTATCCACATTTGCTGTGTCTGCTACATGGCTTATTGTTGTCCTATAAGCAGATCCTGTGGAACTCTGAAGTTTCCTCCAGTTACACTGGGGATCTTGACTGCTTTTCTGATTTTCTCAAGGCCTTACTTCAATTAAATTACACACTAATGGCTTGTATTTAGTAATAAAGTCACTTCTGAAAGCAATTGTTTGCAATGGATTTTATTTGGGGGTTTGAGAAGATAGGCACATGAGTACATATACAATCCAAAGTCTGGATTTTTAATTTTAAAAAAAACATGCATCGTGTTCCTACCATTTCACAATGTGCTACTTTGCTCTACTGTGTAAAATCTTTATGGAAAGCATTGAAGTTTGTGGTTTCTATGTGACAAAATGTGTAAAGTCTGAATGTGGATAAATACTTTTGCAAGATTGTATAGACCTAATAATACTTTTTCTTTAGATTTCACAACTCTAACTTCTGAGTATTTTTGGGTCCATTAAAACAAATTTGAAAGAAGATCTACGAGATTTATTACATCATTGGTCCTGTTCTGTAACACTCAAAATTAAACCTTCCCCTTTGTCTCACTGTGGAAAAAAGGTCGCTCAACTTTTTCATGTGGAAAACATAGCTAAAGACAAACAACAGAATAACAAAAAAACCCATGTGCTCACAGATAATTAAATTTTACTTTATTGTTTCCATCGCTGTTTTTATTTGTACTTTTTCTTTTCATAAGTGTCACAACAAAGACTTCATATATTTTATTTTTATGCTGCAGGTCTTTCATTTGTGCAATTAGGCATTGTGAAGGAAAACTATAGTTTCACCTCATAAAGTAATGAGAAATTTTAAAATAAAGACGCTGTCCGAACTTCAAATGAACGCCACAAGCCCTTTATCCTGTCTAACTGAATGAAACAACAACTAAACATTTAGTCTTGATTTTTAGGAATCTATCATTTTCCAATGACAATAGAAGTTGTCTAAATTTATGAAACTGCTTTTGATGAAACCATCCTGTTAATTTTGGCATATGTTTGGACTCACTGCAATGCTAAAAAGCAACACCACTCGTTTTCTGTAGCTTTCTAGTAGACACCTGAATATTTTGTTCCAAAACTGACAAGTACTAAGAGTTCTTCATAATTCCTTTTAAGTTAGAAACGTGATGCAGTTCAGTCTGAAGAAAAGTAAACCCAAAGTGTAGTTGTGGCACTGCCATATTTCACTACAGTTATGATGTTCCTGTGGTGATACTTAATGCCTATGTATAAAACTCATAGAATCTTTTGCTCCGATCTGTCGCATTTCTTCCTCGGCTCCTGAGGAATAGATCTGTGGGTTCTCAGACCCGCTGCTAATTATTCGTATGGAGTGCACTCAGTCACACACACACACCCATAGGCGTTTGGATTCAGGTGTTTACAGCTATACTTTATATTGTGCTGCAGTTACCACTAAATACATCTTATGTTAAATTTATACTTTGTTCTTTTCAGGGATGTCATTATTGTTATTTACGCATGTGTTGTTGTTTCTTGCCTGTCTGTTTATTCCTCTTTCTTTTAACATAAATAGATTCACATAATTCTGAATGTCTTGCTGCCAGACAGGATGCAGAAAACAGCAACAAAAACAAACAGACTTGTTTGATTAACAAGGTTATTAAGATTTTAGGTCTGGATGTATGTTTCAAGTTGGGGCGTTACTTTTGTCTTTTTTATCTTTCATCATCACTAAAACCTGTAGACTTTTCAGATCTACTTTATTGATACGTGGTATGTTTTCACAAATCAATGAGATAAGCCTTAATTATGTTAAGCACTCCATCTTAAATTTGGTCAAATAGTGCTGATATTCTTTTCTTACTTTAATTAAAGGAGTTAATATATCTTCCCCTGACGTTAGCTCACTGGCTGTTCTTAGGCATCAATGTTGATTTTAATTAGTGCCTCTCACTCTCCTGTGCTTCTGCGGTAGAACAACTCCATCCAAGTAAATCCTCAGCCATCTCCCAGATGGCTCCAAGAAAAATGTGCCTCTCAGAACGGCTCACACTCAAGCCAGAGAGCCATCGACAGCTTTTGTTTAAAGGAGCTCCCATTGAAGTGGCAGAACATCTGCCAACTCAGCAAGGCCACTCTTTAGAAAACATCTGATTTTGTCTGGGAGTGCTTCCCATCTCTAGCCTTTTTCCATTTGCATAAATAGTTTTCGTTAGAAGGGCCTGAGAGGAACATGCTGGAAATTACAATTTCGCTTCCTGTAAATCTCTTGATGCAGAGGATTACATCCTTCAGGCCAAACGAGAACTCCACTTAACACTTTAGCCAGTGTAAATAGAGGAAGATAAAAGCTCTGCAGACTTCAAAGGGGTTCCTCTTTTTCAAACCATCGAAACACTGGGGAAAAAAAACAATCTGTCATTTACATCAAATATAAAACTATGAGGAGCATTAATCCACTTGATGACTGCGTGCCACAAGCAGTTCACAAAGGGTAGGTGGAAAATCTAACATTTTAAGAAAACCAAAAATAATAAAGTAGATTTTTTTATGAATGACTAGATTATTATTAATAACCACAAATAGACTGTACTGATATAGTGATTTCTTAGTCTTGCTCTCCTCTCAACATTTTAATATAAACATTAACTTCTTGTATGTTTTACTGAAGATGTAAAATCAGTGGCACAGTTTCATGGATCAGGCCTATTAATGGCAGGAATAAGAAAAAATAGAATCATTTCAGTGTTTTGTACCATAAATGCTGTAAGTTGTTTCAAATAAAATGCTGATTAAGCAAGAAAACGGGACACAATGATACACAATGTTTTTTTTTAGACTTTTAATAAGAATAGCAGCACAATGAGTTCTGTAAAAAAAAAAAAAAAAAAGAAGAAAGAAAAAAAATTGGGAAGATTGACTTGTGGGGTTGTTCAGAAATGCTAATGTGAACCAGCTTGACAGGAAAAAACATTCCAGATGATGCCATAGAAGAAACTTTACAACAATATAAAACAACAAAACTGATTACATTTCTTATAAAAGCTTAGATAGTGTTCATGGCCTTATGTTTAAATATTTTTTTCAATTATGTTTTGTCTCATATTTTCAGAAGTAGACCATTTTGTTTATTTTCTGTTAATCACTTTGCAGTTTTCACATCAATGTAAAAAGTGCTCATACACAAGATAGTTACTAAATAAACTTTACTTTTGATATCTAAAAAATAAGACTAAGCAGCACCAAATCCTAATCAAATATTGTAGATTAAATGTATCTAGGACTTTTGAAAAATAAAAAAACACCTGGTGCTTCATAAAAAGAGCACAAAAAAAGACATCCTTGAGGTCAATTCTTAATATTTACTTAACGTACTGAACAAAGACTAGATTAGACTAGATTGTTGATTTTGTGCCACCTGGGTAGTTGTTCACGGCTGCACTAGAAATGATGTTGTGTTGTGATAAAACAGAATTTATACTTCAGTTGTGTCCTTTCTGTTGCTTTTATGTATGTGCAGTCTGTTGGGAGCTGGCAGCTGCGTGTGTCGAGTAAGTGTCCCCTGTTTTCTGCTGAGAATAGGGAGACTACTGCATGTGCGTTTATGCTGGACTACACTGCATTTGTCCTGCTCAGGAAATTGTGAGAACTTCAGAACATGACCTTAGGAAAGCTCTAATTTGTCCCGCTACTGCTAAAATATGAACGCATATATCCAACATTACAGCTATATTGCAATTTCCCCCCAAAATTACCATGTTGTTACTTTTATTTGGTTCTACAGACAGTTTTATAGAATGAAACATCCACTGAATTTTGCAGCCAAGTGGATTTTAACTGCTCACAAACAACAATATTAAACTGTTTCTTACAGTTCTGCTCTTTATGGAGTAACACAACTACAAATAATTATTATTAAGTGGTTAATACTTTCTGGCTACCTTCTCAAGTAAACCACATGCAGTGAGTTTCTTGGTAATGTTTTTAAACAATAATGTAGCAACCGGTAATAAGCCAATATTGAAATAATATGGGGACATTATAAAATGTAGTAAAATTACATCACAATTTCTAATATAATGTTTTGCCAGTAGCTATGTAACACTTGCAGGTCACATGCCCTCTGCTCTCTTCCTGTACACTTTATACAGGAAGTATATTTTATATATATATATATATATATATCCATCCAGGAAGCATAAATATATATATATATATATATATATATTTATGCTTCCTGGATGGATTCAGGAAAATGCACTGAAACTGCCATAAAATATTTGATATCTAAAAAATGCTGCATATTTATGAGCTGTTACATTACTGTCTCCAGTTATCACTTTTTCTAATGATTTTTAAATACTAGATCACTGAATTGAAAATTTACCTTTTGTAGTATTTTATTACAATATTGGTTCACAAACATTATTTCGCTATTTGCACGTTTTTATTTAAATTATTTATTACATTTTAAATGCCAGACATTATTATTTTATTGTTTATTCTTACATATTTGATTGTTACATGGAGTTACCATAATAAGAGTGTTTTTCTTGATTTGAAATGTTTTCAAATAGCTAAATTTGCCTGTTTTGTAACCAAAAGAAAAGTTTAGAAGCCATTTTTAGCACACTGATCAGAATTCAAAGCAGACGGTAATTTAAAAAAATGGGTAAATGTGTTACTCTTTGCTTTGTATTGCCTCTGCTACAGCAACTGCTTGATTCTCTTAAAAGGGTTTTAAACCATGTTAGTATGATGGAATATTTTAGTTGTTTTGAAGCAATAACTATTTAAGATTTTATTATATCTTGATAGAGTTAACTTGTTAATGCCCAATTATATCTTTGTAACAAAAATAACACTACAATTGACTAACAGACATCTAGGAAGCAAACACCAAGGCCTTTTATGTGCCTGAACATCTTTAGCATATTTGGGGCCAACTTTTTTGCTTTGTCACATCTTCTGTTAAAGAGCTGACAGCCATGATAAAATCTTACAGATTTTATCATGTTTTGCCATTGATCATCATATCACAAACATATCAAAGCCCTCCTGTTACTTATTAAGAATGTTATTTTTTTTTAAAACAAAGAACAAACATTTACCAAACTCTTCCTTTACTCCCTTTTCCAATACAAAAGCACATAAAAGTGTTTTGCTGATTCTCAAAACCAATAAGCCATCCAACACTTCAGCCGGCCACTTGGAATGACGATGAGGCCTATCAACGCCTCTGAGATGTAAAACATAGCCTCTCCAGGCTCATTGTTTCATTATTTCATTAATTATTTGACCTAATTATCAAGAGGAGGTCCCACTCGGCAGCTATGATTGTCTGAGGCATGTTTGAAGCTGCTGCTGCTGAAAAAGAAGGCAAGCAACAACAGCACACCTGTGCTATGAATTTCAATGTTTCCTACGCTGATAGAAAACTGCCACTAACACTGGTAATTATACACTCCTGCTGATGTTGCCTGGAAACTGCAGTGTTTTCTTACCAACAGCCTAATTGTAACTGTACTGCTGGCCACCGCATTTATCGGATTTAATACACGTTTATAGCACAATAACAAACAAATGCACTGTGTTTTCTGATTCGCAAAAGTCAGAAATGTTTATTTTCCTTTATGATATGTTTACATTGTGTGCATCATTTCATGGGAGAAAATCAAGTGAGCGTTGCAATTTGACTTGTACAAAGAGTCAATGAAAACATTTTCAGACTACTCGATCCCAGTGTAGTGTCCTTTGTGCCCACAAGGGAGAGTTGTAAGTCAGTGTATGAACTGCTTGTTTGAACTAATCCTGCAGGCAAAACATATAATTTTAGATCCTTCCTCTGATTTAACTATCCTGACATCTAGGCAATAATTTACATGCCATGAGGAGGAATTCAAGGCAACACAAAGTTATTTCAGTCAGTTTCTTAAAACTGGAAAGATTTGTCATGGAAGCTGAATACAAGCATAAGTTCAATTTAAACACTTATTTTCTTAATGTAAATTTGTACAGAATTGATTATATTTCTTTAAAGTAATGCGTAATTATGAACCTTGCAGCGCTAGACTGAAATCTTTTTTTTTTTTTTTTTTTTTGCCGCAGTCTTGTGAAATTGCTAAATTCTAGTTTGAACTTTGATTAAGCCATGTTTGTGTTCATTGTCCTACGGGAAGGTGAACCTCCATTCAAATCTCTAGATGTTCTTTTTATTACACGATTGCCCTGTCATTATCTCTATCCATTTCCCGAACAACTCTTATGAGCTTCCTAAGAAATGTCTCCCCACAGAATAATAATGCCGCTACCATTTGTCACCAGGAGAATTTGTGCATATGCCAAAAAGTAAAAAGTAAAAAGTAAAAGAGCACCCATTTTACATGTCTGTGGTGTGCTTAAACAAGATTTCTTCAGCAGTAGTTTTTTTCCCTCCGACATTAAAATCAGATTGGTCAGATTCTCCCATCTAAGCTGTGGATTGTCTGCAGCTCCTCCAGAGTTACCATGAGTACGTTGGCTGCATTACCAAATAATATCCTCCGTGCCAAACCTGTCACTTCATCTCAAGAAGTTTTAAACACAATTCATAGAATTAAGAGGTCTGAACCTGACTTAACCCTGATATTTATTGGGATCATTCTAATCCACTCGGTTATTGATATTTATTGCAGCATTAAATCCAGCCACGATTTTTATCCTTTGAAGAAATCAAAACAATTTAACAAAAAAAAAAAAGCCCTTTCACTCTGTGTTTCCCCAAAAGGAGGGAGGAATAAAGTCAAGTGCTACATAAATAAAAAAGGTCCTGCCAGAGGCACTTACTGTGCAATCTTCTGGAGGAGATCACATCTAAGTTCAGCTAGTCCACTCAAGTCACATTGGAGAGATGGCTCCAAATCACACATCTAAGTTCAGCTAGTCCACTCAAGTCACATTGGAGAGATGGCTCCAAATCAAAGCCAGAGCTGCAAAAGCCCCGCAGTCAAAAAGATAGAGCGAGAGGGACGTATAATAATGATCCATCAGCTTTTCTCTCATTGCATATAGACATGATCTGCCTCTTTTGGAAGAATAGGCTTACTATGACTAAAACATAAGCTTCCCCCCACCCCTCTGCTGTTGTTGTTCACATGGAGCACTCACAATTGCATGTAAATTAAGACTATTATGGTGGAGAAATGTTATGAAACAATGCTGGATCCTGTGCTGTGCCTGTTTGTCTTTATGATCATAACAACTGACGTGCTATCAAGGAGCGGAGGGCTTTCTCCGTGAGCTCTGAATGCAGCCATTATCATTACAACAATGACAACATGCAGCTTTTTTTGAAACAAAAGGCTTTGCTGGCTCTGAGGTGATCCTCTCTCTTTGGTCCTTCCAGTGTTTTCTCTCCTGCTTTTTGCCCTTCCTCTGGTTCTAATTTAGTCGTCCATAATCATAAAAGCATTGGCGAGCTGCTGTTGCGGAGTAAACCAAGAGGTGAAACATGCCCCCTAAAAATTCCATTTTCACTCTAGTGGACGAGCACAACAAGGAACGGCGCTGCAGACGCAGGCAGACTTCTCAGCTGCACAGATCAAATGGCAGAGGTTCATTATTAGAGACAGACAACAAACAGCTCTGCTGAAATGTGTGTGTGAGCGTGTTTTGTTGTGGTTGTTCTGGTGAGCACGCAAAGGTGAGCTACACTTTTGACATAATGTGGATCCACTTTGGGCTGAGCGCATACCAGCCTGTCCTTTGAAGTTTCACTCCTCACACAGACACACACCTCCATAGATGTGTTATATCCACTTTACAGTCTCTACACGATAGTGGAGGGGTTGCATCTCTGCAGGCCCTGAGCTCTAACCCCTTTAGGGTCACCGGTTTAACTGAACGGATGCTGTCTATCCGTGCTCTGTGCCATTTCACTCTCCATACTGTAAGCTGGCAGTCCTCCTGATGGCAGATAATTTGAGTCATCAGTCTCTATTTCTACACAGCAGATGTTTCCCCATGTCAGCAGCCCCCCCCCCCCCAGACAAAGCAAGATGAAGAACCCTCCTTCTTTAAAGTGTTTCTGCTTCCCTTTCCCAGTGTGCCCACGCCAACCTCACTGATCCCTACAGATACTGTCACACGTCAGACCCTGATGGGGGGTCGGGGGGAAATAGATTCCATTGTTTACACTCTGCACCCTATAATGAAAAAATCTGCTGGAGTGACGTTCAGGAACTATGTGCAGTCTGTTATTGTATTTTTGAAGCATGGCTTGATGACTAATTTACCCTGAAACACAGACAGGGATCATGGAAGCCATCTGAAAGCTGATAAAAGACACTAATGGAAGGTGATTAATAGGCAATGGGCTAAATGACTGCTGTGATACTGGTATCATCACTGATGCAGAGTGACTGAGGAGGCCCATGCTGCATGACGGCATCCTCTCTGTTTTCAGATCAATTTGCAAAATGGCAATTCTATCTTTTCAATAATGCTAAATAAGTATTAATACACCAGCACACTGGGGTGGCTGGACTTGTGGATGTCAAAACAATTCAGCAGTAACAAGGTAAGTAAGCTGAATTACAAACAATAATCATATTGACTTATTAAATGTGATTCACACAAACAAAAGCAAAGTCAATTAAGAAGGAAATGACAAGTTTCCATATATATACACACATATATACTTAAATGCAGATCCTTTAAAAGAACATAAATCAAAGCACGGTTGCTTAATGGATAAAAAAAAAACACATTTACTGAAAAAGATATTCTGCTTTCAACTTCTAACTTCTAGTTAAAAATACAAACAAACCAAGGTTTTAAACTGATGGGGGTGGGAGGGAGATCTTTTATATTTATTTATTTTTTTTTGCAAGATTGATGTCAAAGTCCAAAGGAGTAACTCTTGGATTCGTTTGTGATGTCTGAAGCGCTAATTGGAGGCGACATGTTTTCAAACTTCCTTCAGGAACGACCTGAAGAAAATGTTTCAAAGAAGGAAGGAAAAAAAAACATCTCTTCAAATGGACCCGCGTAATATTTCCTCCTCTTGCGCCGCAAATGACTCTGGGGTGGAAGGAAATTGCAAGGGTCATTACACCGCAAAAAATAAGAAGAGCAAAGAAAGAAAGAATAGTGAGGAAGAAAAAAAAGTGTCAGTTTTCTTTGGGCTGTCTTTGAAGCGAACCGAGAGGATGTTATTGTATCAATTTTACATGATAGAGCCAATTAGGCTGTTAGGGCGCCTCGTCCTCAAGCGGGTCTTGCTGCTGAGACGTGTTTGATTGCTGACATCAAAGTTCAGTTAAACAAAAGTTGATTTTGGTGTCGACAAAAATTGTTAGACACTTTTAGGGGCGGAAACAAATTGCTTATTCAGAGCAAACATTTCACAGCTTATGGGAAAAGATATATAAAGGGGAAGGAGTGAGGGCTGAGGGGGTCAAAACATTCTAATGAACTACAAGGATTGGTGAGTATTATTATATTAAATTAACCAGTTGTACACAGCATTGCTATTAATAAAAAAAAATAAAGGACGGTTAGCATATTTGGAGGATTAGACTGCATTGAAAATATTCAGCTGCCACTGCATGGCGCTAAGGAACCGCAGACAGCGCGCTTTCACTAACATTATAACAGGTTAGAATCTCCTTTAAATCCATCAGTAATAATAATAACAATAATAATAATAATAATAATAATAATAATAATAATAATAATAATAATAATAATAATAATAATAATAATAATAATAAAGTTTTATAATTATTACATGAAGAAGAGATTTGGAATAAAATTATGCCACGGTTTACCATAAGGGACGTCATTACACCGATTTTTTGCTTTTGCATTAACTGCTGACAAAACAAACAAAACTTAAACCTCAAATTAACTGTTCTTAGACATGTATTTTACTATTTGTTTTGCCATTGAATTATTATGTTTTAGGCACACGTAGAAATAAATATAGCTATTAGAATTTGAAAGCCTTAGAACAATTTGGGTCGCTTCTGAAAATACTTCAAATGAGATTTACCTGTATAAATAACACGGTGAAATGGGAGCAAATATACGCTTTGGGTATTAGATACACACATATATATTTGGCACTGTTGCAGTGGCTTGAATATACTTACATTTAGGATTTTATTTTTCGCTGTTTTAGTTTGTTGGTTTTTTTTATCGACATAAAACATACATTATTTATTATGATTTTACCTCCTTAAAAGGACTTTTAATGACCGTGTCACATTTTACCATGAACGAAGTTATACTTATAGTTACATATTTTGCCTTTTTTATGTGAATCAAAAATATGAAAAGGCACATAAAACATTTCTTAAGTTATTTCTGTATTTTTTTAACACTTTAAAATTTTTCTAGAGACATATATTTATATAAAGAAATTAAATAAAACATTTACTTTTAAATATGAATTTATCACCTGTTGCTAAATTACGTAATAAAGCTTTTAAATTACAGATTTTAAATTTTAGCGTTGGTGAACGACAATCCCACCGCGGCCTGATCTACAGTCACATGCAGCAGCAAATCACTACTGGAATCTGTCCCGTCATGGCGTTCAGTAGATTAACCTTTAGGGTCTTTTTTTTTTTTTTTTTTTTTTTTTTTTTTTTTCAAGGTGTAAAAATGAAATAAATAAGATCAAATAAATACATGCCTGCGTCTCCAATCACCTTATCTCGCCTGACTGCTGTCTGTCCGTCTCTGTTCTGCAGAAACACACGGCTGATTCTCTGTGTGCTCGGAACCTGTACCTGCCTCTGCAGCAGCAAGAACGTAGCACGGCTCTGAATACTCACACACACGACGCACGCACGCATATACACGCACGCACAGAGCAGTGCATGCTTCACTCCAGTTAGCCGGGAGAAAAAAAAAAAAAGGACATGAAAGTGCTTCTGTGAGCTGCAGGACAGTGACCACAGCAAAGTGAGGTCTGTTGCGGTCATAGAGCCGCTGCTTTCCACATTACAGTAACCCGCCCTGCCTGCCTGCCTGCCCGGCTGCACACTGCTGCTGCTCCCCGGCTCTGTTCTCAGCACAGTATGGATCAGCATGAGTCAAACACAAACAGCTGGGCCGTTGACATCACCTGAAAGGCTTCCTGCGGTTTGTTTGACACTGTCACTCTGCTGACCATGTGTTTGCATGATCGCCGTTTTAGAAACGAAAACAGCAGCATTTGTTTGTTTTCAGCAGAGGAAAATAATAATAATAAAAAAAAGAACCACAGAAGAACACTGGCTCAAATCATCGTATCTGGTCAGTAAAAGCCAAAGTATATTGAAAACAACATATTTTTTAATAAGCCAACACAGTGCTTACACGATGTCCTGAAGAAGCAAGTCAATTTATTTTACTCGAAGAATTTACACACAGTAAAAGAATTGTGGCGCTACAACGTCTCAACAAAAGAATAATAAAAACAAATAGTTAAGTTGCTTTTTTTAATGTTAGCGAGTTTTATTGCTGCTTAGTCTAACTTAATGTTTAAAAAAGTAAAGCAACAAGGAATAAAAGCGAAATACTCCAAACAAAGGGGTGCAAAATATCCCAAAAATAAAATGCTAAATAAAATAAATAACAACTCTCTAATAACAATCAATTTAATTAAGAAAAGGATAATTCAGATCTAATAAAGTACAAGCAATATAATTCCTGATGTTTGCATCAAAAGGGGTTTGGTGCGAACTTGCCTCTTAACTTTTATGTTTTGAATAGAGCAGCATAATTGGTGTTTCAAACTCTCCTGTCCAAACACGCTCTGTTTGGGATGGATGAGTCACTTCTTTGATTGCTTCATTGCCCATTCATGACAGATCTCACGTTTCATTAAGCCTCTACAGATAAATGTACGTCACTTCAAAACAGCACGTGAGCAGATAGTGGCCGACTTAAGTGACAGCAGCTTGTTCTTTGTGAAAAGGTAACCACAGTCCAAATGTCTCCATGTTTTGCCCGAGAGCAGCAGATATGTTTCAGTTTTCTAACGTCTTTTAGGAAAAAATAAAATAAAAAAAATAAAAAAATCTCCTATTTGTACTCCTGATGTCTTGAAATTCAGAAAATAAAAGAAACAAACATCAACAGCCACAAGAAACGTGTAACAGAGTGCATGCACATACATTTACTACAGAGAAAGGAAGTGACCTTAAAGACAACAAACAAGCATGTTAAAATGTGATTAAACAGAAACTGCCAAGATTTATTCATCTATCAGCCTCCCAGTTCTTCTACCCCTTATCAGACCCACAAATCAAGAGGACGTGTCCTCGGATCCACAAAGAACTCCGTTTTTCCTCCTCAAAGTTTTTTTGCTGCTGAGCTGCTGGAGGGATCATGTCTGAGGACGAGACCCTGACCCCCCCTGCTTCTGTTCCCTCAGAGAGCAGCCTTGTTTGAAACTGTCTGTCAGTCAGGAAAAAGTGCTCCTTGTCCAATCTGCTCAGCTCATGTCATCACCAGGGGCTCCTGCTTTCTCTGGGATCTTGCTTTCCTCAAAAAAGAAAGAAAGAAAAAAAAGCCATCTCCAAATCTGATTACTCTAATGTTTCACCAGGTTGAGAGATCTGGCTGAAGGCATCTTGGAATTTCAAATCCCCGTCGCTTGAAAATGGAGCTCTGCTGCAGGCTGGAAGAAAAGGATGTGTTTCATGAAATATTGCAGTTAAGTTTCTGTTTTGCCACTTTATGCCCCAAATTTATAACCCAGCTAAATTTTTCTCAAAAGACTTTTTTCTTTTGGGGTTAATGTGCCAACTAATTCTCAAACTTCTGCATTTTTTACTTTACACGACCCTGCCATAACTAAAAAGCTTTTGAAACTCAACAACCATCTCTTTATTTAAAATCTTTCAAACCCCAGTCAAATCATTTCTCAATAGTTTTAATCTGATGACCAAGAGAAGAACCAGGAACCAGAGCAAAAGCAAGAAAAGAAGACACAGATTTTAGTCAGATCTTAGATCTGATGAGTTTTTATTAAGATAATTTCCTCTTGGGATGTCACCCCACCAGCCCTCCTGCTGAATGAGGGCTCTTGAAAACATATTTGGAGGACTTTTTTTTATAAAAACCTTGAATCTTCAGCATGAGTGCCTGTATGGAGGATCCTAAAGTGTTATGCTGATAGTCTGTCAAAGAACTTCTTGGGTGATTTATTGTTTTCTACTAATCTCAAAATAAATAAAAAGCAGTACTGAGCGTCTTCCTTTGAAAGTGTTTTTTCATGTTCGAGTTGGTTCTGAAGTGATCCAAAGTGGAAAAGCATCCAAACATCCAAAGAGCCATGGGCCAGACAGATCTGCCGGTACATTCCTGTCAAAGAAAACCAGAGCTGTGCTGAGATTCACCAATCAGTCAAGTGTAGAACAGGGTGACGACCGCAGGTTAGAGACTCAGGTCAAGAAGAGGTGACACAACAAGAGTCGGACCCTCGTAAGGCGGTCAGCTTCTTCTGCAAACTAGCAGGTTTTCTAGAAACTTTTCTTGTTTTCTTTAATTCTCTCAAACTATTTTTTCTAGTTCAAAATCAGGACACAAGCCTTTTGTTTAAACTCCAGAGAGACCACAATAACTTTTGAGAAAAGCTAAAACGTTACTCTGATAAGATCATATTTTAGATAAATATTTGTACTTTCTTCTTTTCCAACAGTATATACTTTGTATTAGTCTTTGCTTTGTTTTGGTTTATTTTTACTTAAAGAGATCGCAAATTAACCTTAGTGTTGTTAATAAGTGTGTAACTCAATCACTGCCTGGAATAGGGAAACTATTCATTACCTGATTTTTGATTCTTCTTTAATAAAATATGAAAATACTAATTCTGTTGTGTTAGCATACTGTAACTCAAAAATAACCTCAATATTGTGCAGTGTGTTTTAATATTGGATAGATCCTTACTTATGAAAGCAAATATGTGACAAAGTCTCATTGAGAACAAAGATGAAAATCTAATGTTGGGTTGGTCATTTAGCCTCTTTACTTTGCTGGAAGACCTGTGTTCACTTTTGAATTCATGCAGACTGTAAACAGTAGTTTCAGCTGACCCAACCAAGCACTCATTACTGTGACCACAATGACAAACTCCAACACCTCAACACAAACCACATGTGTTTCCTCCGCTTATCCAAGTCGGTTAAACTGCTCAATTTAGAGGAAATCTATTTTAATACCATATTCTTAACATCAACATCATTATTTAAAAATAGTTGAAAACTGTTTATTTTCTTGACAATGACAAATTACTAAGGAAAACATGCTTCCTTCTACCAGCTGGCAAAATGAAAATATTGAGGTTTTTAAAGAAAATGAAGTTATCACATGTTCTGAAGAGAGATGAGCTATAATTGCAGTGAAAGCAGATTTGACAAATTATTAATTCAAAGGGTTAAATGTAAATGCATGTCATGCTTCTTTTTCTTATAATACACTGGGATTTCTATGAAAACTACGCAACCTGTTCCTCACACTTCAAGACAGAAGAGTCAGACACTGCGGCTTTTCTTTCTTCTGTATGTGGAGAAGCTTCATTGTTCTCGGTTAAAACTTCTGCAAACTGCAGTATAGATTTAAGAGGTAGCTTCTAGCTTCTTTTTTAAAACTAAAGCTACCTCCTCAAACATCCCTTTCTGACTCAGACCATCATCAGAAAATAAATTATATTTCTCACAAAAGGAGGAAATCAGTGAACTTTCCCCTTCGACTAAGTATTTCAGATTCATTGGACTGTAAGAAGCTCTCTCTAAATTATTGCAGGTTCCTCTCAATCAGGTAATCTGCTTAATACCAAGTGGATAAAAAAACAATTCTTTTACATGCACTTGTTTATACAATTAAGCCCAAACTCATTCGTACCCCATGCCTATTTGGAATTAAAATTATTTGTATTCAAACACAAAGATTATTTCTTACAAGAAATGAGCATCTCTGAACAAGTGAAGGGAGTAACAGGTTTGAAGAAAGCACTCAGCTTGTTTTCATTTAAATTTTGTTTTAAAATATGTCATGTGAACAGTTATCTATGCCGTTCTTAACGCTCAAAGAAAAATCTTTAATGAAATTACTGCAATCAAAGACTTACAATATCAACCAGCTTTTTGCATGTTTTCGATTGGCATCCTTGCCATCGCTCTAATCTTTAAAAGCTGCACCAAGATTCTCTATTACGTTTAAGTTTCTGAACGGTTCTCACTGAAAGGTTCATTTTAATCAAAGTCAAAAGAAACGCATTGGTAAAATTTAAATAACACTTTAAACCCAAGCCTGTTTAACAATGGCATCCAAATCATAATAAATGGAAACTCGTTGAACATATATTGCATTTCCTTGAGGCAGTCTTTGTTCTTTATTTATTCTCCTTCATGGAATGTGCTTTGTTGTGAATCTGATCAGATTCCTGAGAGACCTCAGTACCCTTCTAACTACTTCACACTTGAGCATACACTCACTCCGACCTTCTTTTCAAACAAAGCAACAGGGTTTTTTTTTGTGTGTGTTATGCTGTCGTTCTTCCTCTACTCATCTCTTGTGAAAACACACTCTGACCCTCACCATTCTCCATCAGCAGCCCTGCTGATCAAAGACTCTGACACAACAACTAAATTTGGAGCAAGCAGCTACCACCACCGGGCTGAAAGAGCATGCATTATGTTTGTTTGCCTGTTTGTGTTTCAGCTTGTGTATGTGGGTGTGTTAGCCGCTGGTTTGTTAGCGGTCAAGTCTTTTTTTATTATTATTACTTCTTGTTTCCACTCATGAACACACACTAGGGACACATTCATCCATTTATAAACATTTACAGTTTTAGAAGTTAAAGGTTAGGAAAACTGGTTACATACATGTTTTGGTAATTATTATTGTAGTTATAATTATTTTTGGTTCTGAACTCAACCTTTCATTGCTGTTCCACTGCTAATTTTTTAAGGTTGCCAGGGCAGCCAAATGATTCCAGTTCATGGCTATTTCTCTCCCTTGAATGGCTATTGTGCAGTAACAAAGCGTGCATGGACCTGAATGTCCTTTCTCATCATGTCCACATTTTAGGATGAATTGCTTGTAGTCCTTATGTCCATGGGCTCATTTGGTTGACCCACTCCAACTGCTCTTTAGTGGAGACATCTGAGGCCACAAAAAGCAGGTCTGACAAAAAGGCCTGATGAAGACAAATAATAGTCAGGTAGGCTATTTTGTTGTTTCAAATAAAAGGGGAGTACATTTTTAAGCATGTGTACATTTTATAATTATGTGTTTGAATACACTTGTTATTAGGTCTTTATCAGAGATGAGAGGTTACATAAATGCTTTCTATCAGCCTTTCAGACTTTGGTCACTTTCCATTTTTAATAACTTTTTTTCAGACATGCCTAAGTCAAGATGAGAATACGGTCTATAAGGTTCAGGTGAGATTGGAGTGAATTATTTCACTAAAACTTTTTGTGAGTAATGTTTTTCTTTTTTTATGTAGCATGAGCTACAAAAACTCATGCAAAATTCTTGAAGAGGTGCTATTTAAATCTACCTCAATGTGATCCAATTCCCTTTAGGTAAATACATAGCATTATGCTTAAAATCAATTCTAGAGCAATTTACCTAGCTAGAACAATGTTTGTGTAAAACAACAAAATGCCTCTTCTCCTCTTGTTTACATTTATTGAAAAGTAATTAATGAATGTTAATTTGCTTTATAAAAATATATATATTTTTTTCTAAATTTTAAAGTAATAATAATCGGGCTGCACAGTGGTGGAGTTAATTGCACTGTTGCATTGCAGCAAGAAGGCCTTGAGTTTGACACTTGGCATGAGGTCTTTCTACATGGAGTTTACATGTTCTTCCTGTTCATCAATGGGTTCCTTCTGAATAATTCCTCCCACAGTCTGAAACCATGACTGCTAGGCTACCTACTTACTCCAAATTGCCCTAAATTGTGAGTATATGTGTGTAAAGTTTATTTTTCCCTGTGTTACCCTGCTCAATTGGTGAATTGTCCAAGGTGTACCCCAACCCAGGCTGGAGATGGGCAACTGCCCCCTAGTGAGTCTACAAAGAGAAACGGGTACAAGCAATGTACCAGTTTAGTTTTCATCAATGGAATCATTAAACCTGTCATTCTGATTAGTATTTTCTGTCCTCACATAGAGGGAAAATGTAACATTAGTGTTGGCACAACCAATGTAGGAGATCATTTGTGGCCTCTGAGTGATGTTTCATATGGAGCAACACAAGCACTGCACTATAAAAATGGTCCTGTGAAGATTAAAGTACTGCCTAAATTTTTCCCTTCTTTTATTCATATACATGTATCCTATCTCTGGCACTTTGAGGGGAACAAGTGAAGAGAATCTCCATTACTACTGCTGCCATTAGTCAGGTTTTAGCATGATTCTATCCTTTGGTACGTCTTAGCTCCCTCTTAGTTGAAATGGGGGTGGCACATGAGGAAACAAGAGTGAGGAAGAGTGGAGTAAAAGTAGGTATCCAGGAGGTTAAAAGCATGTTTCTTTTTTCCTCCAACTCCTTGTCTTCCTACTTCAGGGCTTGGGGAGATAATGAAGGCCTTGGCTTTGTAAACATTATTTCTGGTATATTGCAGCTGCAATCAGCTATTATTTATGGCTTGAATTTTAATAATGTGAGAGCTAATAAGCTTCAAAAAGATGGAAAACACAGAAAACCTGGAGTACAACAGCCAAGTGAAGCTTTCCTACACACACTTAGGAGGCTGGCCACTCAACAGCAACATCAAACGTTTGCTCTTCAGTGCCTGGTTGACGTTAATTGTACATCTATTGTTCCTACATAGGTTCCTGGGAAACCAAAGAAAAGGAAACTGACTATAGAGAGAAGGGGGTGATTAGGCTGCAACTGAATGACTATGCTGTAAAACAATATCGCACTAAGAAGCATGTCACTGACATAACTAAAGCTTATAAGCCCATCACTTAAAAATTAAGACACACACACAGATTGTATAGTTTTAACCCACATGGAAAAGGGAATTAATATTTATTAGATGATGAACACTTGTTTCACACTAAGAAAAAAGAAAAAAAACCAAGAGATTTTCTAAACTTTTTAGAAAAGTTTAGAAACTATATATACAGTTGAAAACAGATATATATACATATATACATTTGTTTCACTTCTTTTGGTCAACATAAGATTGGCCTTTCTTTGTTCAAAGATTCTTGATACGGTTTTGAAAACATGTCTTAGTAAATAAACTTTTAGTATTCATATCAGAAAATTACACTTATGCTTTAAATAGCATTATAAATCTGGAGTCTATCTTGCAGTCTACAAAAATAATGATTAAATCACCAGAAATATATTTTAAACTAGACAGTAACAATGTTCCAAGTACCTAAAGGAATGCATGTTTGGTTTTCAAAAGAGAAATGGAAATTACTGCAGCAAAACCACCCTAAATTTGTTGGATTTTACTGTCTTTTGTGCTGTTCAGGCTGCATGTGAACAAGATAACTGGCAGTCAGCGCCTGGGCCAAGGTGACTGTGAGTTAAAAGGGCAGGGTTCAGGAAAGTAAAGGACCCTGTACTGCTTCACGCACTCCCTAGCTGTCCATATTTACGAGGTGTAATTTTTATGTGAGCGCCAGGCAACAACAGGTTTAAAAGGGCCAATGTAACCTTCCTGGGGCTCGGGGTGACCTGCACCCCAGTTACGATAGACTCCCTGGGCCACAATTAGGATGAGGGCTTGACTGAGTCACCCCAGCGTCATACTCCATGCAGGGTCGTTTTAGCCTGAAATCCTACTCCCCACATTTGCTAGCTGACTTGAAACTGTCAGATGGCTCTTTTTTTTCTCTGGGGACACTTCATTCTCAGAACATAGATGGCAGCAAGTAGCTTTAAAGAAAAAAGCAAGACAAAAAGTAAAGGAGGGTTACATTTAGTGTTCCCTCCCTTCCCCTTTCCACCCCCTTTCTATCTCTGCGGCACAGTGAGCTGTAACAGTTGCCACAATGTTCAGCGACAAAGCGAGTATACAGCAGGCGCTCACTGGGTCTGGCCACGCAGACTTGTCACCACCATTCACCATCAAACCCCAAACTACCAATTACCTTCTAAGCCCACCCCCACCTCCCCCAAGGCACAATGACCTGCCCCCCTTCAGTATGCGCTACTCCACGCAGCACTAGCCCCCACTGCCTCCCATTTTTCTCCACAGATGCCCCATGACTCCATGACATACAGATGCTCAGAAAAACATTTTCCCCCATCTGCGTGTGTCCCTCCGTTTGTCAGAACCCTGAACTTCACGAAAAGGATAAAGTCAATTTGTCCGCGCCTGTTCCAGGCGGAGCTCAGTGCAGCTAAATCAACAGCTTCTCATCTGAGGGGTAACAAGGTGGGACATGCTGGCTTCAAAGCAGAGGCTCAAGATGCAGGCCTTTCCTGCACAGTAAGTGGCAGCTGAACAGAATTAATGCATGATTGACTGGATAACTGCAGAAAAAGTTTCTCAAACTGCTACAGACAACAGGCCATGACTGTGTTCGAATTATACCTGACAGGTCACATTGATCACACAAAATGACATAATATCTCAGCAACATAATTTGGAAATCTGATTTCCTTTACATTTTAACACTAAGACCAAGGCGTTTGCAGAAGACCTTCATCATGATGTTGAACTGAGCTGAACTAATCCTTTATCCTATGGATGATTCCTTTAAGTTGTTAAATACCAACTTAGAGACAAATTCATCAAGCCTGACAAGCATTTAAAGATTCAATAGCTTTCTTTTTTTCAGATATATGATTTTAATTTGTTTTTCCAGATAATCTTTACGTTTCAGTAAGCATAATTTTTTGTTGCCTTTGTGCGTCTGCAGTCGAACTGAAAACTAGTACCTAGACTACCTCTTGTACTGTTTACAAATTGGTTTGAAGGAACCTAATAAGAAAAAAAAATGCTAGTTTCAGAAAACAAAAAAAACTCCAGTTAAAGGTAGACATTTTCTGCTGTATGATAGCTGTGTGTCAAGATATTTGCCAATGAAAGCGTCCAAGATGGGAGCAGGAACTGCATCTACCGTGGTCCAAACTTAACCTTAATCCAGAGAGAGGTTACAACAAATGCTGACTTCTGAAATTAGTTATCTTTTTAGTATTAGTGGCAGTGAGTCTCCTGCCTCCAAACCTTCCCATTAATATAGAAACAAGTGTAAAAGCTAGAAATAATCCAGATAATTTTTTTTCTTTAATTTTATTCTTTTACAATTCCAGTGTCAGTGTTGCAACTCTGTGAACATATATCCCACCAATTTAAGTCTGATCTTACCTCATTTTACTGTAATCGTAATGTGTCTGAGTTTATTTATTTTTATCCATAGCAATGCAGAAAATGACAATAAGAAGCCTGATCTATATGTCTGCCAGTATTTGTTATTGAGCCTTTATATTGCAGGTTCACCCGTTTTGAAAGAACATCTAACAGTAACAGCTAAATTGCAGGTTGATTGCCTATGAAACAGGTTGTACTGTGTTTTCAAATAGTTATTGACACTTTCTGGTGCATGTTATTCCTAAATCTAAAATTTAGATTGAGTATGGCATGAAACTTGCAGATAAGGATAACTTTACCTTGGATCAACAAAGTTCTTGAAGTTGTGCAGTCTTTCCTAATAAGACTAACTTCTTTAGAGCTATCTGTGTATAAAGGCCATTTCTAATGAAACTTTAGAAGAATCTCTGTCTTTCTTTGACAAGTGCATTTTTATCCTATTTGTTAAGGATATAACTTTCAACTTTTTATGCTTCTCAAGCTGTATTATCTTCGGTATTTTTTATTGATGCAACACAAGAAACTGGAACAAATTATACATTTTTGGACTAGGAAGCTATCAACAAAGTGCTGAAAGTTATGCTATAAAATCGATTTGGCTTAAAATCAAAGAAACTTGTTCATTGTAAATGCCATGACATAAGAACTTGTGTAAAAATGCAGGAAACACACAGAATTACAAAAGAATGGGAAAGACAGCCCAAAGGTTTTAGACTCCTTATTATAAAACATAAAATGCTCAGAAAATGCCAATGGAGTCAAATGAAGTGTAGTTCTGTATTTTTTTTTTTATATTGTATATTCAAATCCTATTTAATACCACAATAAATCCGGATTCAAAGAACAAGATTTTGGCTATGAGTAAGCATCAGACATACTGGGCAATGCCCGCCATGTATAGGCCAGCCAAGGATTGACATAATTTAACCAAAGAAGTATATTATAAATATATTTTGTCAACTGCAACAGCCATTTGTTGATTTTTTTTGAAGAACATTTGTCTAATGCAATGAAAATACTCAACCCACACCTCCTCTTTTACCAGAGTAATAAAATTTTGCTAGTAGAGCTGTCAAGAGTCAAAGAAAAGTAAAGGGGTCACAGAAAAGCTGAGAGGAAAAAGCAAAAAAAGGTCTGTAAGTGAATGCAGCAAAATATGCCAAACGTACTGATATATTTGCTTTTGCCACCACAACTTTTTCAGCAGCAACGGGTAAAGGCTCCATGAAATTTATGTATGAAAATGTTTCCTTTACTAATTTGATGTAATGTAATCTTACATCAAATTAGTAAAGAACTTTACTAATTTCCAGTTTCTTTAGTTGTAAGTGGAAACTATGTGTCTTTGTGTAATAAATCTGTCATCTGTTTTAATTGGTTAACTGAGCAACTGAAAAAAAAACTTCTTAATGACATTCTAATATATTGAATATGACTGGATAACTTCTGGCCTATTAACTCATTGGATTTTGCCACATTGCGCTGGACAGCGAAACGTCTATGACTTTCTCCTGGATCAGTAACTTCGGCAACTCAACTTTGGATAAGAAGAATGAATGGATATTCTAGTGTCAGGAGTTTGTATACTGTGGATTCACTTTTCCTCAAAATCTCCAAATGAACTGAATCATGCAATGAGTCCATTTATCAGTAGATATCAAAGTGGCATGGCGGGACATGTTTTGCAATTGCAAACAAGTTGTGGGCATGTAAACAATCACATTCTCAAGAAGATGCTATGTTTGGAACATGATGAGATAAATCAAAACTTAGTATTGGGAAATTACCAGAGAATCCGTGCAAATGGGGGACCCAGTGGGAGTTCTTGAATGAATCGACAAACTTTTCCTTCACTTCCCCCAACCCTTACTACAACACAGTTTGCAAAAGTGTCATTTTTGGTTAAGTGTGGAAAAAAGTACCTCCTAGAGACAGGATAATTTGCAGCTTTCTCAATGTTAGCTCAGTGTGGAAGACAGTAAGCTGAGCTTGATCTGTCCCTTCTTAGAAGCAAGGCTGCTAAAAGCAATATGAAGCACTTTAAGGGGATAATGACAGTTTTGCACCAGCACTATGCTTTTACAAAATGGTGCTTGTGCATAGCCTTTTCTAATACCACTCTGGACAACGGCCCATGTAGGCCATATCAAAAGCCATCGCTGACTCCCATCAGTGCCGTGGAGGAAACCATCAGTTTCACCATACAGTGAGCCATAAAGTAATCAGTCTTTTTATCTGGCCTGAAAAATCACTGAAAAATCTGTAAAACAAGAAAGTAAAGACATATTTCTAGTTAGGAGCAACTTTCAGACTAACAGATTAAATCATCAGCACCAAAATCTGCAAGACCATTAACAATATGAGCAACAAGCTGCTCATATTGTTAATATGAGGCTCAGTCTCTACTCATCCAGGCCCTGTTAGATTAACACTGAATGTTGCATGGCAGAGGATAAATTTGTATAAAAGCTATGCTGGCTGAAGCCTTTTCATTTCCCTGCCCTTCACCTTTACAATCAGCAGTAACTTTGAGCCGCAGCTCTGACTGCAGGATTTCAGACTGCGAGCCCAAAGTGATGTTTTCTTCCTAAAAACCTTTTAATACTTTGAGGACAGCTCAGTTAAGAAAAATATATTGTGATATCTGTTACATATATAATTGAATGAGTTTTCTGTAGCTCCTCCATAAAACTGTGAGAGTGAAACTTGATTAAGGATGGTTATATATTATTTCCCTGAGTAGGAGATCTGTGATTCACATTTACTGTTACTTTAGGGAAAGCCCAGGTAGTACTATCATTTAGTATCACTGCTTACAGTGTCTGATTTTGTTCACTGATTAGATAAAATAGGAGGTGGGGATGAGGGGGAAAAGCAAACTGTACTGTCAGCAGATCACGAGAAATTTTTGCTCATTATAACAAATTAATTCATCTCTGCCGTGAGGGTTCAGATTTGAGACAGCATACACTCTGTGCCTTGTTTTGTGCAGACGGATGGGAGCAATGCTGGAGCAAAGGACTCATGACTCTATCAGTAAATGTTTGGCTACCTCTTAAGATTGCAGTATTATCTGACTGAGCTCCATCGTGCACTGTCCGGTTATTATTGATAAAACAATTATTAAGAGCTAAAAAGAAAAAATAGGACTTACAATCTTTGGAAGGTTTGTGTTTTTGTTCTCATTTTTAACTATGAATATATTACCCTAACTCATCAAGATGGAGATATGTGTAAAATCAAATCTAAAGAAAAAAACGTGTAATATCATGACATTTTTATTGAGACTTATCTGCTGACGTTTTTGTACAGGAATCCTTTCATTTACGACTTCCTCTCATCTCCTTTCATAAATCTTCTGCCAACTATCTCACAACAACCACCAGAGAACCTCCTTCTTCACAAAAATTAAGTCCTGGATCACCTGAGTTTTTTTGCTCTAAATTGAGAGAAAAAAATAACACACAGTGGTTAAAATGGGAAACAGGAAGTTCGATACAATAGAGAAGACCTTTGATCCATGATGAGGAGGAAGACTTCCCCTCTGGGTGCAAACTATTAATGTGAAAGTGACTCTGCCCAATACACATTTGTTACAGCAAATAATGGGCCTAAAATTAGCACACAATGGCAGGCAGACGGGCCACACTTGCACCCGGCCATGCTCAGGAAGGGCGCGGGAGGGAATTGTATAAAAATGAGTGATTTGTTGAGGTTGGGACTGGTTTGGAGCGCCGGACGGTCGGCGTGTGAGGACAGAAGAGAAAAGAGGGAGACAGAAGGTGAGATGAGAAAGTGTGATCAGTCTCCATTGTGTATGTAAACACACATCTATGGTAGTGGTTACAACTTTTAGGGTACATGTTTGAGTTTATGAAGAAAAAATTTAAACACTGCTATTTTTTCAAGCAGCCTAATATTCATTATTGCTCATTTTAGATTTAATAATAATTTGATCCTTTTTTCATGTTTTTAAAATGGTGTACCTATAGAAAAACTATTTTAAGAGTTTTGAGCTTTACTTTTTCCTTTTAAACACACTGCTGTTTGTATAGGCACCAATTATTTAAACATAACTCACCAAAAGCATCCAAAAGCCATTTTACTCATATTAGGGGAAGAAACATGCTGGCAGAGAAATGCATCCCTCATAAATTCTCTTGATTATCAACATTTTTTAGAAAAGACAGAGGAATATGAAAACTATTAAGATCATTAAACCTCTAATACCTTTTGATGAAAGCCAGAAATTTTCCTGAAAAAAGCATTGCTAGGTTTTCATTATTAATTCTAAATTGATCTTGAAAATCTTTTTTACAGCATCTTTATAGGTGCTGTAATTTTTGTCTCGTGGGCTGGACGATGGTGAGATTGTAAACACTGCTGTCTAGCAGCAAGAAGATCCTGAGTTTGAATCCCAGTTTAAAATATTTCTGCATGGATTTTGCGGGCTCTGATTGGCTCTTCGGAGACTCTGGCTTCTTCCCAAAGTCCAACTATGTGAGGCTTGTTCTCTAAATTTCTCTTAGGTATAGGTGTATTTATGCATGGTGGACAACGTATGGGTGGATGGATGGATGGATTTTTCTCTGTCTTGGTAGCAGAAGTGTGATCTGCTTAAAGTTAATCATGCTGTGTGTTTAAGGATAATTTTCTACATGAGGTTTTAATTTGTTTTGTGGAGTATCAAGGTTGCATGTCATACAGGAGCCTGACAATGACCTACTTATTTAATTTATGTTTGTTCAAGTGGGAGAACAAGAAAAACATGCTTGACCTGTAACCAAACATTCATGCTTTCCCACAAGAACTTTGTGTAAATAAAAGTTGTCATGAACAATAATTTTTCCACTGCTATGTGATATTTTTTTATTTCACTTTTATTCTTCCATGAAAGAAATCTATTGAGATTATTGATTTTTTTTTTTTACAAGGATGTCCTGGACGAGATAAAAGCAGAGCACTGTACATCTGTGCTACAAGTGGGTAGATATTTAAACTTGCCACTTTAAACAACAATTCCTCTGTAATTTTTTTTTATGTAAATCCACAGTTTCCCCCCACTCATCCTTGAAAGGCTTCTCTAGTTTATTGATGTTCTCAGGTATTATTAATGCCCAGCTCTAGAATTTTTTCTAAATTATTTTCCAGCATGTCAATGTCAAGAGTTTGAGTAAACTCTTGCTCTTTTTGAGGCATTTTGATGTAGACGTAGGGAAGCATTTGGGATTATTGTCCTGCAGATGACCAATTTTCACTCAAGCTTCAGCTGTCAACCAGATGGCCTCAAATTGGACCCCAGAAGCTTTTGGTGCAGAGAAGAATAGGTGCTCAGTGCAATGACATTCTGAATCTGTGAAACGAACCTACAAATAAGTTGCCGTCTATCATGAAAGTTGGTGTTAATGCTTTTAGAATATGTTTTTGTCTTAATAACATGCTTTGCTTCATGGAAAAGCATGTTTCGAAATCTGAGCTGTCATACTCTTTATACAGAGAGAAGATGCTTTTTCCTTGTAACCCTTCTAAACAAGCAAAACTTGTTCAGTCTGTTTCTAATTGAACCCTCATAAATTTTAACCTGCAACATGCTAAGTAAGGCTTGTGAGGTCTAAGATTTGCCCATCGGGGATTTTTTGGAAAATTTTCCCAATCATTGCACGAGCTGACCTCGGACTGAACTTGCTGGGACAACCACTTCCTTGGAAGCTTTCTCCAGGTGTTAGTCTTATGCATCATCTTTCTCAGTAAAAGAAGAAGACATCTACGTTCAATGAAAATGGATGATTATTGTTTCCAGAGTTGATGGGCAGCAACAGTTGCTTATCTTGAATGATCAATCTTGTCAAAATTCAGGAATCTAAATGCTCCAGACTTATAAACTGCTAAAAGGTCTGCTCATAGAGAAGGGGCTACACTTGTTGACGGTTAGGTAACCAAATGCTGCCATTTCCTCTCTAGGGAGTGGGGTTATGCACTTAGTTATTTATGCACTGCTTCTGACAATGTAATATGTCCTGTTTTGTTGCCCATTTAATGGTAAATTTATCTTGCACTCCAAGAACAGAAAAATGCAATTTTTATCTTTTATTGCTATGTTATGACTTACAAAACTTTGGGATTTATGAAAATAAGGTTTTCACCTAACAGAATATGTTTCCTTTGGTGTTGAGCTTCTTAAAAAATATAATCAAGCTTCATCAAAAGCTACAAATGCTTGCAAAAGAGTGTTCTAGCAGAGAAATTTGAATCGGAGGAGTATTACTCGACCAAACAAAGAAAAGCAGAGTGGAAAACAGAGACATAGGGAGAGACAGAGAGATCTGTTGTGCATTAACGTTTTTGGACAGCAGCAAACTTTTTCCAGGTGCCGAAGGATTCCTGAGAGGCTGACAGGAGAGTGTGTTTATTTGCCCTTGTGTGTACACATGCATGTTGCTTTTATCATTTACTGCCATAACCTGAAGGATATTCTTGGAGGAGAGATCAACTGTGTGTGCACACACGTATAATACATATGCATGAGTTTCAGTAAAACACCCACTCGTCTCTTTACTGTGGCCCTGTCTTTGTTTTAGAGTCTAGCCGGCAGTGTGTATGGTGAGCATCAGCTGCTAAAAATGTCTTTATTTGGAGGTGAGCAGTCATGCATGCAAACAAGCTGGCAGTAAAGGAACTGCTAAGCAGAAAACAGTTCATTTCCATAGCAGGAATGTCAGCTATTGAAAGCATGAAATATTATCAAAATATACTGAACCTGAAAAAAGGGTATTCATACTCTTTTTTTTTTCACATCCTCAAACCTCAATGCATTTTGTTTTGATTTTATATGAAACAGCTTAATTAAAAAGTGCTCAATGAAAGAGCAAAATGTCCAATTTTCTTGCAAATAGACTGAATTCGTACATGTTCTCATAATGTAAAGTGAATTGTGCTTCAGTCATTTGTAATTGAGTGGAGGACGAAAAGGGAAGCCAGTTTTTAAGATAGCTTACAAATGAAAAGCTAATAATAAAGGTATGAAAATAAATGAAAAACCAAACTCAAGCGATATAAGCAATATTTAAAAAAAACAACTCTGTTTATTTATGATTAATTTAAGATTAATCAAGAAAGCTCATTATTGGTCAGATTTGAGGGAGAGGATCTTTGAACATCAATTTTGGAGTTTGGCCAGAGGTTTTTAATTGGATTTATATATGAGCTTTGACACATGAGGATGCTCGCCTTTAGGCCATTCCATTGTGATTCTGACTAGGTTTAGGATACGGTTTAGGACACAACTAGAACCATCTCTCTTCTCTTGCTTGTAGCAAAAAGTTACATTTTGGTCTCAGCTAATAAGAGCATCTTCCTTTCACAAGTTAATTCCTTAAACCCCCAAATGCAAAGAGAATTGTGGTTGCAACTTGACAAAATGTGAAAATGTGCCAGGGGTGTAAATACTGCACTTGCAAATCAATGAAGAAGGAGCAGACTGATGTGGTAGAAGATAATTGATCATTTAAGACCCTATTATTCATTAGTCAACCTTTATTTACCCGCGCAAAGGGGAAAAAAGTGTAAGAAAATATAATTGCAGATTAAAGCACTTGTTTAACAGGAATAGGAAAAATGTACTTATTTGACTAAAGAGGACAGACAGATAAAACAATGCTTAAATGACCAGACTGGATGATGGACTAATTTTGATTCAAAAGTGACTTTCTCTGATGCAGAGACCAGGAAAGAGTAAAAGAGTGACGGTGGGAAACAGTGTCCCCAGCTGGTTTCGGCTATCTAATAAACATGTAAACACTCTGCGTTCTCTCCCTCATTAGGTGATTGCAGAGGCTGCTTGCTCTCCATAAATCAGGGCCCAGGTTATCAAGGCCTCTGATCTTAACTGTAGTGGGCGCCCAGCTGTCTACAACCACACTGACTGGGAACAGCAGGCTTGGAGAAATCTAATTCTCCACTACTCCTACCTTCCTTACTCATTTCACTAATAAAAAAAGACGATATGCTTGTAAGTTCACAGATGCGCGACTTATTGAATAACTAAGCTTAAATTATGCAGTTTGTCTGGGTTAAAACCAAGAAAACTACATCCATAGTGATATCTTGCTTAGAATTGGTATGATTTTTGGAAGATATTCTATTCACCCCAGAGGTGTTCCCGAGGCATCGAGGAACAATTTTCATTTTTAATCGCAATCGTGTGAAAGGCATGTTTGCCACGGAGGAAGCATGACTAAGAAATTAATGGTTAAAAGAATGAAAAACGGCTGTGTGAGTTTGACTTTGAGCACCTCTCATACCATCATAAAGGTTACAACATGCCAGGTTCAAGCACAGTGTCACTCACTCATTCTCTAATGTAAAACACACTCTGTGCGCTGCATGCTCTGCCTGAGTGCTAAATGTTACGACGCTAAAACACTTAATATTCCTGTGGTGTTTTCATAGTGTTCATCTATAAAAATATAGACACTGAAAGAATAATGAGATGATATGCCAGGGATCAGACTTACAGGTAAACTGTATATGATTAAAGCACTAATTAAAATACATAGCACATCATTAAAGTGGAAATCAGGACCTCTCCCATTACCGATCAAAAGGGTCTGCATTTTATTAATGCTTTTTTAGTCATTCCTGAACAAGCTGACTTGTTGGATCTAAGAAGATTGTGAAGCTGTAAATAGTTGGTGAGGGCACTGCGGCCCCCTCAGCGCTGGAAATGTACGTAGGAGCAGTAAATTTTGAGTTAAAAGCCTTCCTCTGAGGACCTAAAATTCCTGGCTCAGGTTTCTGAGCAAGAGGTGTGGAATGAAGACTTCCCAAAGCTGAGCCCAAGAGACCCTGTCACTGGCTGATATGGAGACAGGTGAATGAGAACGCTGAAAGGCTTGCAATGAAGGAATAGTTTTGTTAGGTGGTTGGTTTTATAAAAACTTACGGCCAATTTCTGCATAGTTACACCAACATTGAGCGCTCAGTCTGTTGCTGTATCACAGCAATATTTAAGAAAACATATTGATGGAGCCTTATTTGATCTCTCATATAAAATGTCATACTTTTCAAGCCATTTTTTAATATGTTGCAATTGTTAAAGTTGATTCTAATGAGGAAAATAATCAAAAATAAAACAGATAAGATTTATATAAGCAGAAAATATGAGTCTTGAGATCAATCAGCTCGAACAAGGCTTTATGGAACTACTAGTGCTGTTTTAAATCTTCCCTGTTTGATTGCTGTCAAATACATATCTTACATAAATTTTTGTTTACATTGATGCTGTCAAGCAGAAGTAGCACTTCAATACATCAGATGGATTGACTGTCCTGCATAATGAATCTCTTACAAGTCACTTGATATTACTTGGGAGAAAGTGAGTATTTTGTTTAAATGAGTAACTATGAGCTTCTTGTTTTCAAAAATGTATGCTTTATTATTGTTTATTAGTGGAGTAAAGATAAAGTAGAACATCACTAAAATGAAGACTCAGTTTTAACCCACAATTTTACAATAGCCCACTATGTTAAAAGCAAAGATCCATTGTTATTGTTATTAAAATAATTTTCTGCTGACATATTGCTACCAGTAAAAGGAAAATATTCTCTTAATGTTGTGGTCACAAGCAAATAACTTTTACAAAATAATAATGAAAATAAAAACAGGAAAAAAACATACAAAGACTAATTTAAGAAAGACATTTTTAAAGAAAAGAAGAAAAAAAAAGAAAAACATGAATCATAAATAAATAAACATAAGAAATCATAAAAACAGTAACAAAGGAAAATTACAGTTTTTTCTGTTAAAAATAAAAACAAAACAGGAAAGCAAAAACATAATTTGAGTTAGGCTCCAGCAACAGATTTTTACTCGCTGGTTCGACTCAGACTAGCCCTGGAGCTGCACAAGCATCTTGCGATAAGGAGCACTATTCAGTTCTTTTTTCCTTACAGCATTTCCTATACAGTAATGAAGTTATTCATGCCACTGAATGCCTGAAAAAACGTCTGTTTATTATTCTTGCCTAATCGCCATAAAAAGTCCATTTATATATTCCTCATAAACTCTAGAAGCAGTGAAGGTCAGCAATTTTGTTGTACAACAAACAGGCACATGCCTTCTCATTCATCACTGAAACACATGAATTTATATTGAACATTTCTTAAGTTGAACAATGTGACTCAATGAATAATTTTACATAACTAACTTTCAGTGCTTTGTTTGAGATACTGTAGTTTCACAAATGTGAAAAAGATCAAAGTTTTAAAGGTCATCAATATTTTCTACAATTAACACTGTGTGCAGTAGCATCCCAAACTGTCCCAGTAAATTTGTTTTGCTATGATGACTGAGCACAGATGTTAGCCTGGCAGAAAGAGAATAGTTTGATTGTAATCTGCACTTCTCTCATTACTCACTTAATGCATTTAGTCAAGTGTTGCATGAAAGATGCCAAACAAACCAGAAGATAAGTAACACCCTTTTCCGTTCCAAGAACAGCATTACACAAACAAAGTCAATTTTTTTAATTTCTGGGTTTGTATTTCTAGTGCTGCTTCATGTATCTTCTGTAAATGTGCCCCTACAACCACTAGTTGACACTATCTCACAAGGGATGTTAAAATGGTGATCTAGAAATAAGATCATTTATAAGATAATTTATGATATCTTTTTTTTAATTTCCTTTATTTAACCAGGTAAACCCCATTGAGATCTGGATCTCATTTTCAAGAGGGACCTCTTTAAAACCTATTCAACAAATGTCCAGGTTTTGGTGTTCACCAAAGTCCCCTGTTCTTATGTATCCTTTCTGCAGTTTGTTGCAAAAGTATTCCTTGATGCTACAATTACAAAACTTTATTGTTTTCATATTCAGGACTTTTTTAAAATTTACCAGAAAAATATATTTCATAACTGGGAAATGGAAATAAAATGTACATATTTCCAAAAATTGTATTTATCATTAGTGTTACACATGTTATAAAGTAACCTGAATTTTCCCACTGTAGGACAAAAAATATATTTCTATCCTGTTCTACTCTACTACATCCCTAAATAAAATTTGATATAACCAATTGCTGGCATAGATCACAAAATTACAGAAGGGTTAGGTTATAAAACAATATGGCAATTTTTAATATCCCACAAAGGAAAATAGCAAGGAAGAATTGCAGAACTACCAAGACAAGTCCATCCACCTAAGCTGACAAGTTGGGCTATGGTAACTCTGGAGGAGCTGCAGACATCCACAGCTCAACAGGGACGTACTGTTAACAAGTCATCTATTAGTCACGCAAAAACATTAGACAGAATGCTCTGAGAAATCTTGTTCAGAGTTTGACCACAAGCCATTAGGGAATAAAAATGAGCGTGGAAGAAAGTATTCTGCTCTGATGAGGCTGAAACCTAACTTTTTAGCCAACATTCAAACACTATGTGTGAATGAGAACTAACATTTCACAAAACTCTGAACACAGCACACATACAGCGTAACGTGGTGGTTGCAGCGTCATTACATTTTGAAGAAGACTTGAGAATCTTCATCCTCCAGTCAGTGAGTCTAAATGCACATCCATACCTATGTATGATGGAAATCTTTAGATAAATGAATGAGCAACCCCAAAATAGATCCCAACTTAAAAATTGTGGCAAAACCTAAAAGTTGTCGTTTAAAGACACTCCATCCAATATGACTATGCATGGAAGAAATGTCTGTTTCTGCATGCGCAAAGCTGGTATACCTATATCCTAAAAAGACTTGTGGGAATAATTGCAGCAAAATGTGGTTCTAGAGCTCATGGAAGATGAATGCACACATTACATATCTTAAATTATTAATTGTAAGAATAATTCAGAAAAACAAGTAATGTTTCCTTCAACTTCACAAATATCCACTACTTTGTGTTGGTCCATCATGAAAAAAATCTCAATAATAACAGTTTGATGTGACAAAATGTGAAAAAGTTCAGGAGGGATAAATACTTATGCATTAAATTTTGGTCTACCTGTTTAGGCTGAAGTATTTAAATGAATAGCATGGATAGACATAAAGGCTATGTATCCGTGGGCTCCAAGAATGTAAAATGGCAAAGTTGAATTGTGCTGATTAGGGAGGAAGAAAAGAGAAGACCCCCTCAACTCAGCACAAAGCTTGCCAGACGAGCCCCGCTTGGAGTGATTAGTCGAACTAGCGGAGGTGAGGTTAACAGTTATTGACAGGCCAGGCAGACCTCGACCACTCTTCACTTCTAATCAGCCTGGGCCTTTAATCAAGCACGAGGCTGGGACGCGATCGCCGAACTACTGAGGAATGGATGGACGATTGAATTACCTCATGACCTGGGTCTGGACTGCAACACTGACACACTTACCGCTAAATAAATTAAACATACGGAAAGCTAGTCAGACATGATTTGAACATTTGCCCAAGCAATCTGTGCGTTCATTCTTTCCATGGTTGTCCTAGCTCCTGTTGTTTCTCAATAAATTAATAGAGTCTGTTGTACTGTAATGTATGTAATTTGATGGGAGGCTGCAGAACAAGGAAGCGGGGAATATCCTGGCCACATCTTTAACCTATTCAGGCAGGATGATGTCATGATTAGAAGAGGAAATTGGGATCCCTCCAGAACCTAAACACCCCAAGGCTGTCGGGCCAGCCATCGAGACGGCTGCAGGGAGGGAGACAGAGAAAGTGTAGAAGAAAAAAAAAGAAAGAAGAGAGAGAAGGGGAGAGAGAGAGAGACGGAGGCTTGTGTTGACCCACAGTGTGAAGATCAAAGCAGAGCACCACTTGGCCTGACGAGGAGGGGGGCACACTCCAGGGATGAGTGTGTGCACATAGGTTTCAGTGTGCATATCTGCGCAATGTGGGTCTCATCTAGTCCGCCTCTTCACCAGAGGCCCGTGTCAAATATGCCATGCCATTAAACGTATCTGGTCTCTTCTCATGCGCACATCCCCACACCTCATACACAAACCCATTCAGCAGATCGGACCCTGATGCTCTTCGTGGCTTCCTTCCCTCATGGTGGTGAGACGCCAGAGATGATGAGGTGAAGGAGACAGAGAACAGAGACACGAGGGAAAAGAGAGCAAAAGATTCCCTTGCATGGCCCCTGAATCACTCTCACATATATAATATGATCACATGTGTGAAATCCCACAATGAATCAGCCACAAGGCATAAAAGAAACAACTGGCTAGTTGTAATGATGAGGGCTTTTTGGCCTTTATTAACTCTTCGTAATAGAAAAAAAAAAGAAAATTCTCTCATACTGCGATCAGTGAAGCAATTATTTCCTCCTTGTCTGAGAACTCAGCTGAGTTTAACTGGAAGAGAGCCAAGACGGGCACAAGGGATACTGTACACATAAACAGCATACAGACGCTGCACTCCAGTCATCTATTCACCCTTTATCATGTCACTTTGACTCCTGCTGCAGGAAAACCCCGACTGTGCTTTCCCAGGCATGTTTCCGTTATTTTTCCCAATAGGGCTGATAGTGGTGGTTTATCATTCAGGAGGTTGCGGCCCCAAAACGAACTTTGTATTAGCTGGAAAAAGAAAGAGAGCCTTTCAGAAGTGGATTTTATTGGTGAAGAGTGTCTTGTACTTGGCATCTGTAGTGAGAGCAGACACTATGGGTGTAGTGTTCAAACTAAAAATTGACGATAAGGCAAGTGATCATAGGTTTGTCAATCATTGCACCTTCTGTTGCACTATTTGATCTCCAAAATGTCATGCCGTTCTTCAGTTTGTGACCACACGTTGCCCTCAGCCACTCACAAATCACCTCCGTGTAGCTCTGGGTCTTCTTTAGTATGGGTGTGTTGAAACAAGTCTAGCTTTGCCCCGAGGCCAAGATAGCAAGGGGGGAATCGCTTAAAGAGCTTTAAAGGCTCACATTTCCTGTCCTCATCACATAGAATTTGACTTGCCTTATGACCTCCAACACCATGAAATATGTTCTCGCCTCGAACTAAAACAAACAAAGCATAATTCTTCATCAGCATCATCTCAAACGTCCCAAACAGGCAAGAAAAACACAGAGGAAAGACGGGGAAAACAGTTTGATGGGGAACCAATTCAACGTTGCAATCACAGGTCCATTTGGAAGAAACATTGCAGGTGTTAACTATGTGTCAGTGATCAAAATAATTTACAGCCCCTTGTGCAGGTCATGAACAAGTTGCCTCACTCGTTCTGTAAACACGCCATTCTTTGCTGTCAATGCAGCAAGTTTGGATAATGATTTAGGTATAAAGACACACCTGTCACACTGAAAACATTTGAGGAACCATAAACTAAAAACAAGGTCTTGTGTAATTGAGCAGCTGATATCCCTTATAATGCCATCAAGAAAATTATGTCCATGTGAAAATGACATCAGTTTGTCTTGGAAACATTTACAGGTTTAGTTTTTCAATTGTTGGTCTTGCTGAATATTCCTCCTTTCCTCAAAGAGAAGATCTAAGCAAAACAAAAGGTGAAATTATTAAAATGAAAGTAAAATTGTTAGCTTACTGATATTGTAAACACACATTCTATCTAAAGCTCAGGGAAATTGTACAATGGCTTTAGACTGTTCCTAGGCAACTTAGTTAATATTGTTCATCCTGCTCAGAACAAGACAACCTGCAGCTTGAGACATTTGGTATGTTGTTGGCTGAAGAACTGGCGAGGCAGCACCACCGTTGGTGGAATAAAGAACAAATGCCTCTCAGTTAGTATCCCACCAAATCACCTAAATGATTTGGCATTAGTATTAAATAATGTGCACAATATTCCAGTTCAGGTTTGGCTTGTCTTGAGTTGGCCAAACGCCAGTACTCATAGCTTTATCCTGCCTGTTCTACAGGAATCCTCCTCCTCAAAATGACATCAAGTTCTGCAAAAGGCTGCTGATGAGCCATCCACTCTGTACCGGCATGTTGGACCAGGTCAGCATCTAAAATATGCATATCACCAGTTCTTGAGGAATGAAGGGCAAGGGTTTCATGAAGTCCAGGTTTGGCCAGTTTACATATTTTAGATTTTGAACCAGAGACTGTGAAATGTAGTTCAGACTTCTTTGAAAAATAACAATGAAATAGCCAGTTAGTTCGTTGCCAACAGAAAGCTCTGAAACAGATGTCAACTTTAGTGTTGATAGTGACAAACAGCCAGTCATAGTTACATTTAAACAGTGTTCAAATGTAACTTTGTGTCACTTCATCAGTTTCTTTCTACATAGTGCCCAAAATGCTGAGACATACTATGCAAAAGTGGAAGTTTTGTTTCTGATAAAAAGTTTTTATTAGTTAGTGTTGTTTGCACAACAGGAAAACTCTTTATTTCGACAGTAGATGGACAGCAAGAAAGGTATAGAGATAGGGAACACACGCAGCAAATGATGCAGGGTCGGGAATAGAACCAGGGACAACTGTGTTGTAACTTCTGTATGGTGCATCTCTACCACTGAGAGATGTGGCGCCTAATGTGTGTCTATGTCTTTTAAAGAACTAAGATGAAATCAATGTATTTAAATCCACTAATCAAGCCAGAACTCTCTGGATGTCATCGATAATTGTTGTTTTGTTTTTTTACATTTGTGAAAAGGAGGGATGAAAACTTTTTTCTTCTCTGTGGTCAATTTCACCCGAGTCTGTACAGATTTGGAGATGAAAATAAGAAGCTTGGCACAGCTCTGGAAGCTATTTACCATCAGAGTTAAATGAACTGAGCCCAAGTCTGGCCCCTGTCAGAATGGTGGAAGGAAGGTGGAAAGAGGTTAAAATTAGTGAGGAACATAAGGGGCCTCAGGTTGGGTGTCAGACTTGATTATGTGTATTCGGGATTTTGAAAACAGCATGCAACCAAAAACTTATGCATGGAAAAAGTCAAATCAAACAAAATATGATGCTGATGGATGTGTGGAAAGCCAAACTTTCCAAAATAAACTCAACTCACACTTGAGATGATTTTTTGGCTGTATTCTGGAAATGACTGGATCAGAGCAAGTCTGTATGCAAAGAAAAAAAAAAAAAAAAACTCTGCAATTCCTCATTCAGTTTCAGATGAGTGAAATGTTTCTGCAGATCTATGAAGCTGAGACCTCCTTAACAAGTCTGCGTCGAGGAAGGAAATGGAAAGAGACTCAAACTGAGCACCTTTTTGTCAGAAAATCTGACAACTGCTTTCCGAAAAAACGTGACACGACTGCCGACTGTAATATCCATCTTGGCGTAAAAATGGGGAGCACTTTAACAGCTAGCTCATCAAAACTCGCTTGATCTCACACATGTAGCCATTAGACGACACATTACACCCATTTCAGCGAGTTCTTTTTCCTTCCGTTTCCTGCTTTCCACCATATTAGACCATTTGCAGCTGGAAGAAATTGACTGATTTTACAACTGCTAGATAGCTTTTTTTGAGATATGGCAGAATAAAAGTAACATAACATACAAAATATAGTCGTGAAAAAGACCAAAGTAACATTAAGACGGCTAGGGGAAACTATTTACATTATGATGTGAGCGCAAATGGTGCGAGCTGTATACAATTAGGCTGCTTTCTTGAAACATTCAGCATTGGTCAAAACACATTTTTCCCAGAAAATTAATTGGTCATTAACTTTTCACATTGCTTTCAAGGTTCGGTAATGTCCATATTTATGAAAATGTCCACCAAAACTTTGTAAAGTTTACCAAGACAAAATTAAGTAAATTATCTACACTTTAAATTCTAAAATCTTTCACTAATGAAAAAAAGTCATCTTCTCAAGCTAAACGACAGGTTTTCTTCTTTGTGACAGAAAAGTAAGGAAACAAAGAAAAATGATGTAAATGCTACCTGAATGTTTGGGACTCCTTGTCTGGAAATCAAAGAAAAGCTTTTTTTGAAAAATGTGACACAGCTGCCAAATATAATATTGCTCTCAACTCACAAGTGGAGCATGCGTTCAGTCATTAGCCCATCAAAAGCCAGCTTGATTACGCTCATCACGATTACAGGAGACATTACTGCCATTTCTGTTTAATACATGGATCAAATATGAATGGCTTTTCTCTCTAAAGCACAGAGGGAGGTATGGTGGATATCTCTGGTAGGAATTTCAAGGTGAAAAGTTCTTTTGAGTTGATTTTATGGAGATGGTTCTACTAAAAGATAAGAGCTGATGGAGAGATGGAGGTGACCCATTGAGGGCAGATGTGGGGTTGGGGAGGAAGCGGCGGAAAGCCCTGACAAGATTGAATGGAGGATAAAATGAGGTAACATATTTTACTTTGGATTTTGTGGATGATATGAATATCTACATGTATAATAGAAGTACTGCTGCCTTATTTATTGATGCACTTCTTTAATTTAGATACATTTCTAGGCTTTATTTTGTGCTTTAATGGTAGGACATTATTAATGTCCCATTAGCAAAACTGTGCTTTTGTTGAATGACCACTAACTGACTTTTTCCAAGATTGAATGGGGGATTAAATGAGATAACACATATTTTACTATATGTGTGAATGAAGGAGGTGTGATTAAATACTGGGAAAGTGAATGCTGGAACAATAAACTATGAAATCAATCTAACAAAATAACTAGACATAAGAATCATAAAAGAACTTGATGAAATAAGAAAGAACAAGATAAGAGAAATAACTAAAATCACTAAGAAAGAACTGAAGTAAAAATGGAAACAAGACAAATAGTAGAAATAAGAAACTAAGAAACACAAATATAAATAAAACCCAAAACAAACAAACAAACAAATAAAAAAACAAGATCCTGACAGTTCCTAAATAATACATTTTGGCAAAGCATGCCTAATAAAATATCTTCTGACTGTATGTATTATTACTTTCAGCATTTGATGATTACATTGAATTAACAAACTACATAGCATTAGTGCTGTTAACAGTATTTTTTTTTTTTTTTTTTTTACCAAAACAGCATTTTGCATTAATAAATCTTCATAAAGCTGCTAATGACTTTCATTTGGAAGGGTTTTTAACATAGCTGCCACTGTTGTTTCAGTTTAGGAATAAGTTTCCCTTTTTTTCTCAGCATTCACATGCTCTGGGGAACAACTTGTCCAAGATGTGGAGTATGCCATCTCTATTATCTCAGGTGCAGCCATCAAATCTGAAAGTGAATGAAACTGTCACTTAATCAGACAACCAGGCAGTCACTAAGCTTGACTCGTGAAATATTAATTAGTAAGTGCATATCATCTCGCTTCATCGATGCTGAAGGAGGCAGGAGTATTACACAAAGTCAATTATTCATTCCTGAGCCTTTCTCTGTTTCTGACAATGTTCAGCTGTCCAGAAATCTGACAAACTTCACCCCAGTTTGCAGTTGCAGGTTCTAGCCGTTCTGATTTAGGTGTGATAGTTTTTGTGATTCTGTTTTATTTGGTTGTGTTTATGTCCCTAAAGAGCTTTATCAGTTGTAACATTCTCTATACATTTGTTTGGTTTGTTTATTTTCTTTTATGTCTTTTGTGAACAGACTGTTTTTTTCGCTATTCAATCTCAAGAAAGCTATAACTTTCTAAGTTATTGATCTTCAACCATCATTTTGAACCCTTTACCATTTAGAGATGATTTTGGTTTTGTAGAGCAAGCATGGTCAAACCAGATGGCACAACCCAGGGATAGTTAAAAGATGTTTATTAACAATAATCGAAATGTCCAGGGTGATCGATAATTTCTCCTCCAGATCTGATTGCTGGTCAAACTCTGCAGAACAGAGAAGTAACTAAGTGACATGACCAACAAATTGGAAATATTACAGGAACAGGAAGTAAAGCATTGCCTGTGGTTTCCTGGACACTCCTCCTATGTACCACAGCAAATTTGGATCCTTGAAGAACTAAAAGGTAAAAGTAAAGAAACATAGGTTGTCCATTTTACCAGGGATTGTTTCACTTACAATAACCAAAGTCCAGACACATGAAACAGGGATCATAGCCAGAATCAAAAAAGGCATAATTTTTCAGAAGTTTTCCCTGCTGAATGATTGAACCAAACTTTTAGGTTTGGTTTTTCCAAAACATCTAACGTGAAGTTGTTCGCTGAAATTGTAGCTAAATTTCTAACAGGTGGTATTCTATTTATGAATTTGCCTATTCTGAAGGATAGAGGTTTTCAAACCTGGTTTAGATGTCAACTTTATTCTAGTGCAGCTTTTTTTTGTCAGATTACACAATTTCACCATTGCACTGAATACTCTGAACAATGACTGATGCCTTAATCAACCATGCTGTGGTAAAAGAGTTATTGGATTGGTATATGGTAAGCCTTGAGCCCTAAAATCCAGTAGGGTCTGTGGATGGCGCCACTAGTAGCCAGCCAGTCTCTCTCCCACCTCCGCCTCCCTCCTACCTCCTTTGTGAGGAGCACTCAGAGCCAAGGTCCAGGAATTAGCCCCAGCACCCGGCCAGACAACAGATCAATGGATCCGGTCCTGTATTGATAGGGCCACTTGGGCTCCAGAAGTGCTTGCTAATCCCGCAGTTTATCAGCTGTGCTGGTTGTTTGTTACAGGCCTTGGTCAAACGGACAAGCTTGTTGTTTTGGACACAGTCTTTCCTCTGCTCATTTCCCTCAGTCCAACCCCTTACATTCACCTCAACTGCTTCCATTATTTTCCCAATTTTTTCCCCTGAACATGGCGTCAATTGCATTACTAAGGGTGTTAGGGCCACAGCTATAGAGTTGCCTTGTTTGAGTTAGGTGTGGCTGCATGGCTGTAACCATATCCAGTGACCTGCTAAAGGGGCAGGAGGCTGGCTGGCTGGTAGACAGAATGTCTGACTGGAGCGTGGACCATTGATTCTAATGGGCTTTTTAGGGGGCGTAATGATGGGAATCTGTTCACGCCTCGCTTGTCACGCCTAATTAACCCCAAGCAACAATAAGTCCTTTCACACTGGCTCAAGTTACCACTCTCACCCATCCCATTGCAGCTAGATTTGCTGACTTTAGCAATTATAAAATGACTTACTCTTGGCTCATAAAAAAATTGCTATGGAGCCATTTTTGGCCAAATATTTTCTAATTTTATTCTGATGCCCTTAGATTTTCCATCATATCAGTTAATTTTGTAAATCATACAGACCCTAAAAAGTTTTTAAATTCTCAGTTTTTACATTTTGTTTCAATACAACACAACCATATACACCTGTTCTGTGAAGACCTCACTTGTATGTTAGAGAGTATTAGTGAACAAACAGCCTGAAAGGTCAGAGAGCAAAATGGCAGAGAAGTTAAAAGCAGCATTACATTGTTAAAAAATACCCAAAGGTGCAAGAATCTAGCACGATGTATGAAATATGGTTTAAGGGAAATTATATATTACTGCGGACCTACCAAAACATGGCAATCCAGCTAAAATGAAAAAGAGGTAATTTGGTTATTTATGTGAAAAGCATCCAAGATGGCCATTGTAGCACCGGATTAGTTTCCACAGTGACACATCATGGTAGAAGCTTCATGCTGTGGGATTGCTTTTCTTTAGCAACAAATAAAACATAGATTGTTAAAACATTTAACCCTCAAGATTTGTGAAACTGCTATGAACGTACTCCAAAATAACAGCATAATATAGTCTCAAATATGCTAAATACATTGTATGTTACACAACTTTTCAGACTGTGTAAAAAAAAAAAAAATGAAAACCCTTGAAAATCATTTTACCTTCCACTCCACAATCTTTCACAGCCTGTGGTAATTTACCATTTAAAAATGATAATCACAATAAAATTGTTACATTTTACTGTCTTAGTGTCTCATTACAGACACTGTATGAATATGGATCATTCCTTTTTTTCTTATTGCTAGCTATGCTGTGGATCACGATTCAAAAATTTGTTATGGGTTGTACACAGTGACTAAATAGAATTGCATCAAAATGCTTCCACTCATTTCTATGAATCAAGGAGATTTAAAATGTGTTATTTTTAAATTTGTCAAAGAGTTGATGAAAAATGCGCCACCAGGCATTTACTAATTGCTGGCTTAGGATGGATTCAGGCTGTTTACATTAGTAATCCTGTGTATATGCAACCACGCATTGCGTTCGCAGCTCAACTCACCTGTGAGGTTAGATTGAGTCGCTCCCTTTCAAGCTGGGCGATGGCTATCTATCAGGTGTTTGACGGAACTGACAGAGAAACGGTGTGCACAACCTTTCTGCCGGGTACTGTTTGTGTACACATGCTTTTAGCCAGCCACTTAACTGCCAGAATTATGTCTCTGAGGAGATAATTGCAGGGTGGACGTAGACAGGCTTTGGTTCATGTGCATGCATGTGTATGTGTGCATGTTTGACTCAAACAATCCATGCAGTTTTTGTCAACCTTTACCTGAGCTGCTGCTTTTGTGTCAGAGCCCTGTGTCTCTGTATAGTCAGAAAGGGAGAATAGACAGAGTGTATACTTTTGTCTGAGTAAAGGTGCAGTGTGTGGGTTGGACATTACTTTTGCAATGAGTTGTGTTTGTTCTATCCGGCATGAATGCTGTCTAAAGCTGGGGAGTGTCTGTAAATATTGATCTCCTGTCTGTTACTGCACGAAGCACTCTGGCACAGACTAATTCACTCTCTGAGTTTTCTCTTAATATCTTCTCTTATATCATTTGATTTGTTTGACAGGGAGAGAACTGTTCAAATATGAAAAATAAGAGACATACAGTAGGTCCGCCTAACCTGAGATCAGATGTGAAATTCAGCAAGAAGAAAGAACAAATTAGGAATCTCCCTAAGCATTAAAGCAATGTTTTAAAAAATATTTACCTTCAAATCGTCTTGCACATTCTCAATGTGTTACATTTAGGCAGGTTAAGAGATGAATGAGTAGGGCAGACTTTCTGTGTGTGCTTCATTGTTGGCACTGCTCAGTATCATGCTACTGCTGTATGTCATCTGACCTTGCACCATCAGTTCTCAAAAACAGGTCTTGTGATAGCAGTAAAGGCAGAAATGACTGCCCCTTTCAGAGGTCCTGACCGCGACTTCAACCCTTAATCGTTATGAGTCGGGATTGGAGAAGACTCAAAAGAAAGAAATATAAGGCATGACAGAGGAGATACTAATTCATAAGACCCTGCTGCCATCATCTAGCTTTGTTTTAATAGGCAGCCGGCTGTGATTTAGAAAGGGATGGGTTATAGGTAAACACTAAAGCAGATCATGAAAGGGATTGGCTCGGTGAGGGTCGGGTTTGTCTCTGTGTGATCGCTGCCTGTGTTTGTTCTAAAATCTCTGCAGGGGTTGTCTCGTTGTGCATGGTTTCACTGTAAAGCAATTATCCATTGGAGATGAACTGTCAGAGTCCTACGTGCTGACAGGATTCGCAAGAACACAGAGTAAAGACGGTGCCCTCATCCCAAAGTTCACATGGCGCCTTAAACATAGCCCTGAGGTGCTGTGATCAGTTTGGGGCCTTGATGACTTTACTTCTGTTCATCTGGGCTATGTCCAACTGATGGCCCTGATAACACAACTTGTCTTTCTCCAAGCCTTTCATTGGCCTGTCTGGTTGGATGCCTCGGGTTGTTGAATCACACCTACCATGACAATTTGACACTGAAAAGCTATAAACCACTTTATAATATTTGAGTCAAGTTTGGAGGATCATACATTGGATATTTTCACGCTTGTCTAAATTTTAAGTCCTAATGATAAAGGCATGAAAATTATTTCTTTTTGTGTGAAATGCCATTGATGTTTGGTGTACAGTAATGTATTTATATTCTAAAATACCGTATTTTCCGGACTATAAGTCGCAGTTTTTTTATAGTTTGGCCGGGGGTGCGACTTATACTCCGGAGCGACTTATATGTGGAAATTTACACATCATTATATCATATCACATGTTATTTTCACACTAAACCGCAAGAGGGCGCTCTAGGCCTGTGTTATTCTACCTTCGGAGAGGTAGAAGAAGTTAGCCGAGCTGTTTACAAGCGACACGGAGGAGAAGATTTCATTGCGTTTAGTGATTTGGAGAGACAGGGATGGTTTGGTAAACTTGTTTGCATGTTATTTATGCTATAGTTATTTGAATAACTCTTAATATGTTATGTTAACA